>CM076579.1:1010162085-1010427959 GCA_034641835.2 Pinus albicaulis
GTTGTACAAGCACAAGCTCAATAACATAGGAGACCATAGACTTCTAAGCTAGCTTTAAATTCCAGTCAAAACCAGCTAAGGCTTAAAAGAGGTTGGTATAAAGACACCAAGGCCTAGTTAAACCATTGGGAGATCGACGAGAATGTTGCATTGCAAAACATTAATAACATTAAAAAAATTGTTACTTCTAAGTTCAAAGAAAAAATGTGGTGTGAGAAAGATCTAGCAGCTAAAAGAAAATTAAGATATTATAAGGAGGTCATCAACCCCACCCTCAAAGATCAAAAGTATCTCTTTGTTTTAACTACCTCAAAGAGGAAAATTAATATAGCCAAGATTAGAACGAACTCTCATGAGCTCCATAGTGAAACAGGTCGTTGGACAGTTCCTAAAACACCATGGCTGGAAAGGATCTGCCATCTCTGTGAGAGTATGAACATCGAGGATGAAAATCACTTCCTCTTAGAGTGCCCCGTGTACAACCACATTAGAGCTCAATTTCATAATCTTTGTTGTAACACTGACCTTCCTAGCCTTTTAATATGTCAAAATTATAGTGAGCTTGGGAGGCTTCTCTCCAAGCTTTTCAAGCATAGGAATAAAATCTTAAATCAAACTAAATAACTCTTTTCTTTAGGTCCGATCAAATATTGGTCTCAGTGGACGTTAACCATCATCATCATCATCATCATCATCAAAAATAGGCAAATATAACAAACTTATTTCTAACACAAACTATTGAACATTAACAAACACATGCTTACATTATTAGTATTTAAAATTAAAATTTAATCTTATTTTATTAAATACTATTATTATTACCAAAACATTTTAAAGGCATTGACTGAATCAAATTATTGAATTAACTCAAGGAAAATATATCTTTCAACACTTTATTGCTTTTCAATATAGGCATGAAGTTTTAACTTCTTCGAATATTTTTCCATTGTGAGTAACACTTTGAGCAAGTTTATGAATTATAACGACAAAATAATATAAACTATTGATGAAGTTTATATATATATATATATATACTTTAATTTAATTATTTAAATTACCTAAAATTACTTGAGCACGTCTTTATTAAAATATTTCATTAAATATAAAAGAACAAAAATAATAAATAATAAATACATCAAAAGTTATTACATTATTTTAATATAATTTTAACTCTATTATTTTTTACTTTAATTTATCTATATTTAAACTAAATAACAAGTACTAATAACTATATAATATTTATTGTATTTGATACGCAAAACATACCTTGTTATTTTATATAAAAGAAAATATATATAATTTTAAAGTGGCCTTTGCTTTAAGTATGAATGTGTGATGGTTGTTTTGGCATTTTTTTTATGGATTCGGTGCCTATCTGCTGGGACATGGGGTGATGTGTCTATCCAACCAATAGATGAAAAATTATTTGAAACATACGCCACCTTGGAGCTAGGAAAAATTATTTGAAACGTAGGCCACCTTGGAGCTAGGAAAACTTATTGGACACAATGCCCTTCGTGACCTCTTATAATGATTTTTACGTTGATCTCTATATTTTAGAAAAGTACACAACAACGACGGTGATTCTTCAAATTGGTGACAAGTAATACAATCCATTTAAAATTATATTAAAATAATATTAATGTTTTTTTTAAATAAATTCAAATATATACCAATTTTTTTTTTTTAAAATAAATTCACATATATACCATAGGAGTTTGGGCATGGAAAATGCATGTAAGGGAATAGAATCTTTGAATCAATATTTTATATTTTTCAAAAAAAATAAATAAATTAAATTAAAATAATATAATTTAATTGTAAAAAAAATTAATAAATTAACATATATATGGAGTTTGGAGTTTTGGCATGGCACATGCATGCAAAGGAATGGATTCTTTAATCAATATTTCAAACAAAAATAAAAGGTTACTTCCTATTTAAGATAATCTGAGTGGGTTCAATGGTTAAAAACTTGTGATTTCTCTTGGGATGTTACAAGTTCAAAACCAATGGGAGTAGGGTTGTCTATTGCTCGTCATGACCAAGCTGGAGAGATAAATACCCCTAATGTGAGTTTCCTTGCGAAAGTCGTGAGTTTCTGGTATATGTGAGTATATATAGCTTACGAGCTACTACATATACTGGTGGAGGTTGTTGTTCCCTGTCTTAAAAAAAAAGAAATTGCTTCCTATTTATAAAAGATTTTATTCTTTTCCAAACCAAACAAATGTCATGCATGCATATCTAAAGTTCTTGTAATGTAATATATTGGGTTTGAATGTTTCCACTTATGCTCGTGATTAAATGATGGTAAGAAGATTTTTTTAAGAGGATTTAATAAAAACAATTCTTAAGATAAATATTTGTATGTTCTATGTAAGGTATATATATGTTTATGTTTTCGAGGAATTATTTACACTCAATAATAAATGTGATAAATTGAGTTTGAATATCTCTCTTTACTTTGCTTTAACAAATAATGAATTATTATTTAAATTTTATGTTGAGGAAGGTGATTAATGATAATAAAAACAATTTTTTGGAATTATTCACATTTTATTTCCTAAGAAAAATATATTTATATCTTATATGAGGAATGTACATGTTTTAATCTTTAAGGGCTACATTTTATAAGGAAGTTGATTAAATGATGATAAGAACAAATTTGGCAGCTATTCACATTTTATTTTCCCAAGAGAAATATATGTATATTTCATATGAGGAGTATACATGTTTTTGTCCTTAAGGACTACTCAGACTTAACAACAAGGTTCATGTAGTCAAGCTTATCATGACACTTGTAGGAATTGAAAGAATAAAAAAAATCATTCATCCCTACCACACAAATGAAACCTAATTGTTAAAACAACACAACACATACAACATACTATTATGAATATTCTAAAATATTCGATAGAAATTAAATCTCTATCATCCACTTAATAATTATTAATAATTAAATTGGGTGGTAGGAGGGAGGAGTTTTGATAATTCTCGATGTATATACGGAACTTATTTTTTTCTAGGGCTTGGGAGAGAGATCGTACAACTTAGTAGAGATGTATGACCTTTACTTAAACTTCAGTTGGTCAAGGAGTATGACATCTCTTCCATTGTCATTTTAAGTGACTCCCTCATCTTAATTCACTACCTCATTTCGGGATCCCTACCTAAGAAAAATCTTCTTAAGGTCCTCCATAGAATCAATAGCATTCTAGAAGTCACCCTTCAAATTCCTTTTTCCATATCCTGCGAGGCCATAACAAGGAGGTAGATGATCAAGAAAATTTATCCTATCATCTAGAAGAGGGGAAAAGTGAGGTAAATGGTTGTACATAATGGAGAGTAATTCCACGAATTATCACTACATAGCTTATACCCTCTCCCTCACATATAGAAAGGAAGGAGCTAAGGCTACTAGGAACAAGGGGGAAAATCATTGTTGCATAACTATGGTGGTCGAATCTCTATATAAGGTAATGAAAATGGAGAATTTTGAACGCACCCCGAGGATGCACAAGTGGAGCACTTGGCTTAAAATCTCGCATGCCATGGAAAACTTCATGCATGCCCACCCAGAGGTTATTAATGTCCAACATGCGTTGAGAGTTAGCAAAGGACGCCTTCATCTCAAAACATTTAACTAGATTCCTGATAACATGGAAGTTTTGTGGATTATCTCTACAGAAGAGGATATGATGATATCTCCTGGTGTATGGGAAAATATTACTTCTCATCCTATATTCATGGAAACTGACCCCAGCTCCACGATGTAGGTCCTGAAGAATGGCAACATAAATTGTATCGAAGGCAACGAGACGGGTCAACATAAGGGAAGGAATATGGGGTTATATTCCATTTGAAATCCCCTATATGTCATCATCCCCTCAAAGATAAGGCATCCCTTGGTCTATTGATTTCCCATCCAACATCCCATCTTCTGGCATCTGTGAAGCCAATTCTCTTGGGAGCACTCCTGTGTAGCTTCATCTATTTTTGTCTCTTGGAGGCAATCTTCAAATCAAGGTAATTGTTTTCTTTGGAATGGTCAATTTGGCCCAATACATATCTCATTGCATGTGGACACATAGGGACCAAGCCAACGCAAAGCTCGTGAAACTCTAGAGGGGATTTTGGATAGCAACATCGCCATTCAAAACTGATATCACATTTCCCAGGTATCTTGGTAAATTTTTCTATTTTCTTAGTCTACTATGTGTCAGAGTTCGTGGTCCCTCTCTTCCTGGGGAATTTTTAATTTACATTTCAACATTCACGACAGGCACATAATGGACCACGTTGACCCTTTCCACTACGAATTATAGCCTCATTCTCTTGTGATCCGGCGAGGAGATATCAACAAACTCCATCAGCATATCCATTAGGGGAATTTTGAGGTCTAAAATGGACCTTCTATGGAAATTATAAAATAATAGTGCAAATAATAAAATAAGATTTGATTACATCATCAAATTTTAAAGGGAAAAAAGAAAAAACTACTTTTTCAACTTATCTCCCAACATTTTTACTCAAATTTTGAGCGGGAGTACTCGTTGGATGCAAAATTTAATTCCTCATCCAAGGAGTACCCATGTTGCATACTTCTGATGGATCCTGCTACACGAAAAATGAGAAATACATGAAAAACGTGATTGCAATCATGGTTTTTTATGTATTTCTCATTTTTCATGTAGCAAGGTCCATAAAAAAGTATGCAACATGGGTACTCCTTGGATGATGAATTAAATTTTGCATCCAACGAGTACTCTCGCTCGAAATTTGAGTAAAAACTTTGAAAGATAAGTTGAAAAAACGAGTTGAAAAAGTAGTTTAATTATTTTATTGTTTTTTATTCATTTTACCCTTTTACTTAAAAAATGGTGAATAATCCCCCATGGTTGACATCATCATCTTGAATCCTATTGGTTCTTAAAAAGTTTACTTTTGTTGTACATTTTTTTAGGAGACCCATTTTAGACCTCAAAATTCCCCTAATGCACCTACCTATCAAACAAAAACTCTGAGTTGGATGAGAAACTCCTTAGTCAACAAAGCAGAACTACCATGTTGGAGGAGCAAGTAGACTGGTTGTGTCGTCATCAAATAGACCTGCAAGCTTAAATCCAAAGTCATCAAAATAAAATCAATTTGTTGGAGGATGAGGTGGACGTTCTACACAAGCAACAGATACGTCTGCAAGCCAATTGAACTCATGAAGGCAGTAGGAGCACAGTTGGCAACAACCCAGAAGTTTCCTTCCACAAAAGGTCTATTGAACCTCTTATTTAAGTTATGGCAGTCCCTAGTAAATGCATTTTGCTGTGTAGTCAGTTTTGTCAAATCTATAGTAATAAAAATTTTGGTTTTGGTTCCAGCTATAGTAGATACAAATGTCTATAAGTAAACTTTGAATTTTTGCTCTCTACATGTCAAAAAGACTATGTTCTCTTGGATTGAATGTAAATTTCTCCTCTTTTCCAACTTTCCAACTAAAATAGAGAAAAATATCATCATTATTATTAAAAAAAAAATTTATTATTAATTAAATTAAAATGGTGAAAACGGTATTCCAAAATTTTGCAACATTATTTTTTATTATATATTTAAATTTAAATATTATGTTTTACCTATCTTCCTTTACATGTTTATTATGTATATTCAATTAAAACGTTGAAGTAGTCTCTATTCAATGTAAGCATGACTATCTACACACGTGATAATAACACCTACAAATGAAGGAACTATTTTCAATGAGGTAATTTTCTTACGTCCATAAAATAATACACCACAAAATGTTCTTGTCTTCATAGGAATTCAAGTCCAAATTGAGTGGGGTTCATTTTCACCCCGCCCTAAGAGAAAAACTTTGCGGGTAAAGACAAATAGAAAAGATCGTGGAAAGTATTTTCTATTAAATAATTTGCTTACATAATTAGTATTGATTGTGTTAAGAGGGATTACGAAATGTGTCATTTTTATATACCCCAATATGGAATTGACATATATATATATATTTAAATAAAAATAAAATATATAATAAAAAACATATATAGCTAGTTATTTAATTTTAATAAAAAATATTAATAATTTTATTTATTAATATTATAATATGTTATAAAGAATATGTGTAATTACTTATTTGTCATAAAATTGACCTTTAGTATTTTAAAACAATATTAATTAAAAAAATTATTTAATTCAAAAATAAATAAAATATTTTAAATAACTATATTGAATGACAAAATTTTATATCAATATTATATATAGAGATAAAGTAATTCAAATTATTAAAAAAAAGTATATTTTCATTTTTGAGTATAAATATAAATATAAATATAAAAAAGGTGTGTAATTTCTTTATTTATAAAATTATTTCAATATAAGACTTAAATAAAATATTTGATTAATTTATGAAGAAATTTTTTGGTAATAATCACATTACAATGAACAAAGTCAACGTGTTTCGAACCAATCAGTGTGGTTCATCATGAGAACTAAAATATTTGACTCTTGATGTTAACTAATATACATTTAATATGGACTTTTTATATATAAAAAAGTAAATAAATATTTTAATATTATAAAATATTTTAATGCACGCCTTAAATAAAATAATTTTTTATCTACTTCATATATAAAGACAAAAAATAACTTAAAATTCTGTAAATCATCTAATTCTTATAATATATATATATATATTAAAAAATCTATATTAACCATCAATAAAATATTACATTGTATACATTAAGTAAAATATTAATTATATAGAGAAAGCAATATTAACTATCTAGAGAGAGTGTTATTTCCTAGTATTAAAAATATATTAATAACTAGAGAAATATTTTAATGCGTGCAATGTGAATTATAACTAAAATATTTTAATGCAACTTATGTGTATATTATATAAAACAATTGAAAATAACATTTCTTATTGCTAAAACATTTATTAGTATAGAGTGTGTACACACGCTCCACGGGTGTTGGAATATGTAATTCCTACTTGTCTTCAGTTGTGACTTTCTATGTCTGGAGTCTATTCCTATTCCATAGGAGTTAGCTAAACCTAGGTTCCTAGTTTGGTGTGTGGTTGAGATATTCTCTCAACCAAATTATTGTGTGTCCAAGATAGCTTCCCTATCTTGAGACAATACTTCATGTATTTATGTAACTCTATTTGATTAATAAAAAGTAGTGTGCATGCTCAGATTTTAAGTTGGTATGGAAAACAATCGAGTTTGTGTGAGTTTGTGAAATAGACTCTTGATGGTCACATACATTTATTAGTAAGCATGTCTAGGATGTTTTTTGTAGTGGTCGTTGTAGAGTATGTGCCTGATAACTCCAAGAGTTGGAGTTGTGCTGTAAGCCTTGTAAGGCATGTTTATCCCTGTAAAGTTCGTGGTAATCTCAAAACCACTTTTTAATTACAGGTTTGTGGTCAGCCATAAACCATTTTGCAGTGTCGGTTTGTGATCAGCTAGAAACCACGTGTAAGAGTGAAGTGGACTGAAAACATGTTTGTGCTAGTGTTTGCTCATTGATGAAGGAAGAGATCTAGTGAAAGGTCGTTGATGAACAAATCCGGTGAAAGGTCGCCCATGAAGAGATCCAGTGAAAGGTCATCCATGAAGAAATCTGGTGAAAGGTCACCAATGAAGAGATCTGGTGAATGGTCGCCGATGAAGAGATCCGGTGAAAGGTCACCAATGAAGAGATTCGGTAAAAGTTTGTTGTTGAAGGAAGAGATCTAAGACAGATCTACTACAGGTGAGAGTTCACCGATGAAGGAAGAGCATGGTTACAGATAATTCGATAAAACTCACGTTGGAGGGGGATCTGTAGGTACATGTACATGCATGCAGTGATAATGGTTGACAAAACCATGTATGCAAAGGACATCCTATGAGACTAGCAGTTGCAGCGATTGGTACCCATGCATTCCAGTGAATGGTTGCTTCTTTATATGGATGTCTACATATATTTTTTGTTATGTTTTTCCACAGCTAGATTTTGCGAATTGATATCGAGACAATTAGTCATTAAGGAGGTGTGTTGGAATATGTAATTCCTACTTGTCTTCAGTTGTGACTTTCTATTTATGGAGTATGTTCCTATTCCATAGGAGTTAGCTAAATCTAGGTTCCTAGTTTGGTGTGTGGTTGAGATATGCTCTCAACCAAATTATTGTGCATCCAAGATAGCTTCCCTATCTTGAGACAATACTTCATGTATATATGTAACTCGATTTGATTAATAGAAAGTAGTGTGCATGCTCAGATTTTAAGTACGGGGACTTCATTAGATGGACAATATATCAACATGTTTGTTCATATAGGGGGTTTAAAAAATAGCATAAATGAACAAAATAGATTGCATAGTATTTAGAGGTGGAAAGGTTTTTCTTATTATACATAGAAATATATGTATTTTTTGGGGTGTAGGGGACAATTTTTGGTGTAGGGGAGAGGGTTCATTAGTCTTCCAACTGTAATTTCACACCCCTGTCATCCTCATCGTGTTCATAAAGCTATAAAACTAAAGTGCATGTGGTAGAGAATTAATATTAAAATATATCAACACATTAATAAAAAATTTAAAACATTGGAATATACCAAGCAAATTAATGAAAATCAATAAGCACAAGTGAGATTATCGAATCACAATCATTTTGCGAGAGCATTAGATCTAACAATTTATGTATGCCATAGACTCCCACTTCAGGTTGATTTTTACCGGGAAAGGGGAGTGGGGGGGCAAAGTAAGGATTTGAGCCCAAACCACTTAACACAGTTCAATAGACCGGATCTATTGTGCCCCCCAAAAACTAAAATGTTTCAAATCATCAAGGGGGGGGTGGGGGCACGCTACCAGTGGGTTGTTCAAAGTGGTTTTCTATTGTTGGCATGGGTGCATAATGAAGCATGGGATTCAATGGATTGGTATGTGATCACATTGGAGCCACATGTGCTTGGAAGAAGGGATAATGTTGACATGGAAGCCAACATGGACAACTGATGTGGCACTCTAAGTCAACATGATATCATGATGACATCATCAATGACGTCGATTACCACAACGTTAACGCCTCACTGTGATCTATGGCTATAAGTTATTTCAGTGTGATAAGTTACTCAAGTTTTACACAATGAATAGGGGCAAAAAGGTAAAACCATATTTTATGTGCATGAGCCAATTGAATTCATTTTTCCTACTTTGGGAAGGAGATCAAACCACTTTAAGTGTGGGGCTAAACCACCCTAGTTTTTCCCATTGTTTGTACTTATTTATTTTTTTAGGGTCCACCGTGCACTATATTGAACTAATAATTAATAGTGTGTTAATTTGTTCGTTAACTTAGCATGTTTAAGATTATAAATCATGTTTAACATATTTTTAATCAAGTTTTAAATTATCTATGGCTATAAGTTATTTTGGCATAGTAACTTGCTCAAGTTTTACACAATGCAATGTGGGATAAAATGTAAAACCATATTTTATATGCACGGGCCAATCAAATTCATTTCACCCACTTTAGATGTAACACATCCCTAATTACACCCTAAAGAAAGATTTAATTAAGACAGATACAAACTTTTCCTTTTTTTTCTTCCTTTCAATCTTTTCAATTTACAACTAAATTATTTATTTTGTAATAATTCTACAAATCCTTTTGCAAGTATCCATGGCTTGGATCTTGATATTTGAATACCATATTTCCTCATGGTTCATTCATAATTTATGTTTTGATCCAAACTTTCTAGCTACATCTTATAGATTTATTAATATATTTATATTATATATAATTGATCATAATACCAAGATAATCCTCTAACCCTATTATTTTTATTTTCATGTGTAAATAATTCCATTCTCAGTTTTTAGTACATTAGTACCCATTATATATTTATAACCCTTCCAATGATATTTTTGTTAATATATAGTTTCTTTACCACTTAACAGGACCCTTATATTCTATATATTGGAGTAAAAGTATTTGGGTCTCGAATCCAATGTGGCTTTATGACTTATGTGTTGGTAATATAAACAAATATACCTTCTTTTATATATATATATATATATATATGCAACTGAGGTTCTTTAAATCCTTACTGCTATGCATCAGTGATTAAAGAGTAAGAACTTTGTCTCTGCAAGTATTCTTTCTTTGAACCTTCCAGGCAAAACTGTGAACCCTTATTTTCTATGGAGTTTTTGTCAGAGGTGATTTTTTCTGATTACCGTCATTTAATTTTTTTGTATATTTTCGTATACATGCCTTAACAAGGTCTATTCCCAAATGTTTTCACTCTCTTGATTGATGGTTTTTGTAGGTATGTTTGAGGTTATTTCTCTAAATTTGTACAAGGTCCTTTTTCTTTAACATAAGATGTCAACCTTGTGAAAAATTGTGTGGTTTCCATTCCCGTTCTAAGAAATTCTTCGCCATGAGAAAAGTCACAACATTTCCACCATCTAACTTTTCTAATGGTAAACTATGTGATGAAATTCATTAAATATTTATTATTATTAATATGGTTCCATGTTAAAAGTTTCACGTTTTCAACTTCTACGTTTCTTTTGTAATTGTTTACAGGATTATTGAGTTGTGACTAAGTCTTTGAAGCTCCAGGGTATTCTATCTTCAGTTCGTTCCAGAACGACTTATTGTTTTCAAGTATACACATATCTATTTTTCTTTTATCCTTCCTTCATATTAATCCTTTTTCTATGGCTACGGTTTTATTATACTCTGGATTTTTCCATGAAAATCATTCGTTTATTATTCGGTTTTTTCATTGTAAAAAAATTCAGTCTTTTCAGTTTTAAACCCTAACCCTTCGGTTACATTTTGATATTTTTTCTCTTCGCACGGGTAGAGGATTGAATGTGGGTCTTAGCCACTCATGTAAGCACACGAAGATAGCCATGGATTTTTCTTTTCTATTTTTTTGTTCTTATCTAAAACTTTTGTTAATTTACCAGCTAGGGTTTTAACCCTACAAAGGCATATATACATAATTTCTTTATGTATCACTGGATATGTTATTTTCTTAATTGTAAATAAGATTTTTCCATGGGACTTGTATACCCTTCATTTAGGATTTTACTATGAATAAGCATTATCGTTACTAAAATATGGTTATTAGTTTGTTTTCTATAGAAGTCTTGTTAATTTAGTTCTTTTTATGATACAGGTATATGAATAAATGTTTTGTATTTTGGGTGTTTTTTTAAGTAACAATCCTTAAAAGTTTATCTCAATTTTTAAAATTTTATCCTAATTTTTCATAATTTATTTGTAACTCTGGTAACACTTTCTTGTTTATATATATATATATATATATAACATTTATTTTTGCATGTATTCACAGGTATTAGCATTTCCTTAAGAGATTTTAACAGTGTACACTTCGTTGAGGAAGTTTAAAGTCTTCTCTACACTTACGGAAGTCTTGACTGCCATTTACTAAATTGGGTGGCCCAGACCCTTAGTCTCCACTTTTTCTTGAGTTGTGTTCGGGAGCAAGAACCATGGTTTTTCAGTTATGAATATATGTTAAATAAACTTGTTTCTCCTAAGGTTACTTCTTTTCGGGAAGTATGATGTGTAAAGGCTTTAAGCCTTTGTTGTACTAGGGTTATGGGAAAACTATATCTTGTGTTTTAAGAAATATATATATACTTTCTCTTAAGTTCATATGTGACCCCTACTTGTATTCTCTTAATAATGATTTCTAAGTCATTGAATTTTGACATATTACTCATATGTATATATGAAATTCCTTTCATAAATATCTATTTATTTTGTGTTAAAAATACATCTTGAAAGGTTTTTCTTGTTATGCTCAAATACTTGTTTCTGTTATATATTTTTCAACTCATACTTACTCTAAATAGTTTTTATGCATGTAAAGGAATACTTTGTAAGTTATTGTAGCATTCAAAGATTATCTTCTAGGAGATTTGCACATCTATGTTTTATATCTATTACAGGTCTTTATATGACCAATGTTTATATATATGCTTCTTGTCTTCTTCCATTTCTTGGAATAATAAGCTTTTGTGTCTAATTACTCTTATTTGCTCAATACTATTTACTCTTACTTTAACAAAGTAAATACTTAGAATCTACCCTATGCAGATAGTTGAACCATCATAATTACATATACTTGTATTTCACAAATGAACATAAAGTAAAATTCTAAACCAGGTTGATTTCATTCAAATGCATACCTTCATTTATATACATGTCATTGTACTTGTGTGTACTAAATATACAGTAAACAAAAATAATTTTCTTTTAAATTAGCTACTACTTAATATTTTTGTACAAAAAATTAAGGCATACATCAATGCATATAAAATGAAAACATATCACTAAACAACATAACACCTTATTTTTTCACATCATTAAGAAAATTGTCCACAAGGGAGAAATTCAGGGTACTGACTTGATAATATAACTCTTGAAATAATACAGGAGCTCACCAACACCACCTAACCATTGACACGTTGTCCTCCAAAGCATTCCTCGAGCACAAGTTTGCAAGTTCTCTTTATTTTTTTCCTTTCTCTTGCTCTTCCACAATTCAACACCACGTACTCCACACTCAGTAAGAAGACAAAATCAATTACCCCTTACCAATCATTTGGTAGTTAGTAACTACCTCCACCTCACCCAATAGGTGATAGGTAGTTACTAGCTCATTTATGAGTTCTACTTCCTATGTTATGAAACCAATGCCAAAAATGGAAGAAAAGAGAGATCAATGCCTTATAAATAAGCCACTTCAAGGGGGCAACCTCCTTTACATTACATAAATGAACAATTCTTGGATGATACAAATGAGTAAACCTCCTTCTATATATAGGAGTCCATGGGGTCACAATATAATCCTAGCCAACCTAACAATAATAATGTAAGGGCACAATAATAACAATATGGGTTTTTTTCTTTTTCTTTTTCTTTTTCTTTTTCTTTTCTGAATTAGTTTAATCTATTAAAAAAGGAAAAATAATTTACACCTTGGCCGCAGCCTTGACTTTTCCCAAAAGAGTGGCATGTTCAGCATAAGAAGCAAAAAAATGACTGCCCACTAAGGGACACCAGTCCAAACCATACATAGTTCTGCTATACTGCCCGCGCAGGGGTGTCAGCTTTTATTTCCACTGTAATGTGCATATATGATAAACTGTAAGACAAAGACCACTAGATAAAATAGCTAGAAAATCAAGATCAATCCCATCAAGGTGGGAGGCGAAAAGCAAAAACCAGACTCTAATGGAACAATTAGGCATCATGATGAGGAGGAGGTTCCTCTAGAATAAGGCACCTGTAAGCCTCCATGTCGTCATCCTCCATTGGCTTGTCCGCACCTGAGGCATCGCTTTGCTTGGAGTGATCACACCCGCCACAAGCCTTCTCCTCAACTTTAGGAGCTTTTCCTTTATCCTTGTTCGCTGGCTGTTGCTGCACAACTATATCCTGAGCCATAGCAGAAGAAGCCTCTCCCTGATGCGCGCTTATATCAACCTACTGGGGTTATTCCTTGAAAACCAGCGAAATGGAGGCAATTATACGGGGTCTATTCAGGGAGAAATTGTAGAAAAATTGAGCATTCTGGGGAGTGTTAGAGGCAAGAGTGATAGGGTTGTCCAGAACAGGGATGGCAGTTTGGAATCTACCTCGTCCACTGCGAGTGTTCGGATATCTACCGATGAAGTAGTCCGAGGAGGGCGAAGAGGAATCCGAATTGGAGGTGGAAGGGGTGCGTTGGGGACGACTTCTAGTATTGCCCCTTCGACATCTCATGCGATGTCGTAGACACGGCATGTTGATGGGCACAGAAGAAGGCGAAGGGGGAGTCGGATTAACAGAGCTGGGCGAGATCGGGGTAATAAGGAGATCCAAAGTAACAGTGGACTGATTGCAGAGGCCAATTCGGGAAAGATGCAGCCCTTCACCTAACTCAATGCAGCAGCTGAGATGGCTTCTTCTACCAGTGGTTGTGCAATAGCAGGGATGCATAGTCGAGGGAGAACAAATTCTTTGCAGCGGATGAGGGATGTCTGAGCTCCTTCTGTCATCCTCCATCTTTAAACTCAGGGAAGCGCTGTCTCGAAGCTCTCCCGGCTTTAATTCCTCATAAATGTGATCAGCTGGTGTGTGCAGAGAAAACCTTACGGAGGCCCGAGCGAGCATAATGGTCGGATCTCGGCCTCTGCTTTGATTAAATGCTGCGTTGATGAGGGCGCTAACTTGAATGTAATACCTCATGGTGATGGCTTGGGTGGCCAAGTGGCCCCTCTACTTGCCGAACCCAAGTCCCATCATCACCTTAAACCAGCTATTCACCTGCATCCAAGAAACAATATGGGGGTTATATAGGTACAACAATAACAATAAGGGGGTTACACTAACAAAAATAATAGATTACACTAGTAATATAGGGACCTATCATGCCCTTCTCCTTCAAAAAAGTGTTGTCCTCAATGCTTGAGTAGCTCTGGGTGCTTCTGTATTAAATTCTCATCCTCCCATGTAGAATCTTCAGTGGGTAAGTTCTTCCACTTGATGAGATACTCTGAAATTGATCGATTTCGTAGTTGTCGAGTTCTTGTTTCCGTGACCGCTTCCAGTTCCAATATGATTTTTCCTTCCTCATCAAGTTCTGGAAATATTGTTTGAACTGGAAGATTTTCACCTATAACCTTCTTTAAGCACGAAACATGGAAAACTGGATGTACTCGCGAAGAAGCAGGAAGCTCCAATTTGTATGCCATAGTACCAATATTTTGCAACACCTTGTAAGGACCATAGAACTTTGGCGATAATTTATTATCCTTCTTAGCTTGCTTGAGGGACATTTGTTTATATGGTTGTAGCCGTAAAAATACCCAATCTCCTACATCAAAACTTCTCTCGCTGCGATGTTGATCTGCCTGTTGTTTCATTCGATTTTGTGCCAAATTCAGGTTATCCTTTAAGAGTTGAAGAACTTCTTGTTGATGCTCGATGTGATCTTCCACTGCTTGAACCTTCGAATTTTCTCTTAAAGATGATGTGATGGATGGTGGATGATATCCATAAAGTGCCAGAAATGGGGTCATTTTTGCTGCAGTATGGAAGGAAGTGTTATACCACCATTCAGCTAGAGGTAACCACTCGACCCATTTTGTTTGTTTATCAGATACAAAACAACGAAGATGTCCTTCCAAACATTTATTTACTATCTCAGTTTGACCATCGGATTGAGGATGAAAAGATGAGCTATGAGCTAATTGAGTACCCAAACAAGAAAATAACTCCGTCCAAAAATTTCCAGTAAAAATGGGATCTCTGTCACTCACAATAACCCTTGGGTTTTCATGTAGCTTTTGAATTGTGTCCATAAATGTAGTAGCAACTGTACTTGCTTTAAATGGATGAGATAATGCACAAAAGTGTGCATACTTGGTAAGTCTATCAACTACCACCATGATGACACTCTTTCCTTCAGACTTGGGTAAACCTGTCATAAAATCCATTGAAATCTCCTCCCAATGTTGACTTGGGATGGATAAAGGTTGTAGAAGTCTCGGGGTCTTAATTGTCTCAACTTTATTCTGCTGGAAAACCAAACATTCTTCCACAAAATTTTGAATATCAGATTTAAGGCCATCCCAAAAAAATTCTTTCTTCACCCTGTGGTAAGTTTTTAAAAATCCTGAGTGTCCTCCTAAAGGAGAATTGTGCAATTCCAGAAGAATCTTTTGTTTTAGTTGGGAATTCTTACAAAGATATAAGCGATCTTTGTACCATAAGGAATCATTTTTACAACTAAATGTATCAGATGTACTAGGATCTTGCTGCAACTTTTGAATGAGTGTCCATACATCTTTGTCCTTCTTCCATTCATCTCTTGCTTCAGTTATCCAATCTGGTTGGACAATATAAATGGCACAAAGCAATGCTTCCACCTCTTCATTCTTTCTTGAGAGTGCATCTGCAACAACATTAAGCTTTCCTTTTTTGTAGATTATTTCAAAGTCATAACCCAACATCTTTGCGACCCATTTTTGCTGCTCTTCTGAAGATAGTCTTTGTTCCAAAAAGTGTTTAAGACTATCATGATCAGTTTTTACCTTGAAGTGTCTTCCCATTAGGTAAGTTCGCCATTTCTTTAGTGCATGTAGTATTGCTAACACTTCCTTCTCATAAATAGGTTTCTGTAAATACTTTCCTTTGATTGGACGACTTTCAAAAGCAATGGGTCTTCCTTCCTGCATTAAAACTGCACCAATTCCATTTCCTGAGGCATCACATTCCACAATAAAGGTTTTTGTGAAGTCTGGAGTAGCTAAGACCGGTGCTAGGCACATTGCCTCTTTAAGATGCTCAAAGGCCTTAGTTGCTTCAGGAGTCCATGAAAATGCATCTTTCTTCAATAATGTTGTTAGAGGTGCTGCTATTCTCCCATAATTCTTAACAAACTTGCGATAATACCCTGTTAACCCTAGAAATCCTCGCAACTGCTTTATGGTTGTGGGGACTTTCCATTCCTTAATGGCTTTAATTTGTTAGGGTCTACCTTAACACCCTCGTGAGATACAATATGACCCAGATATTCCACCTCTTGTACTCCAAAGAAACATTTGGATCTTTTTGCATATAATTATTTCTCCTCTAGTAGTTTGAGCACCCTGTCAACATGTTGAATATAATCCTTCCAAGGCCTGCTGTAAATTAGTATATCATCAAAAAATACTAACACGGATTTTCTAAGGAAGGGTTGAAAATGGAATTCATCAACCCATGAAATGCAGAAGGTCCATTGGTAAGGCCAAAAGGCATGACCAAAAATTCATAATGACCCTCATGAGTTTGAAATGTTGTTTTCATAATATCTTCAGTCTTCATCCTAATTTGATGATATCCTGAACGATGATCCAACTTGGTAAAATAAATTTCTCCATGTAATTCATCCAATAATTCATCAATCACAAGAATGGGAAATTTATCTTTAATAGTCAGCTTATTGAGCTCCCTATAATTCGGACACATGCGCCATGATCCATCCTTCTTGTGCACTAATACTACTGGAGCAGAGAAAGAACTTTGACTAGGTTGAATTATACCAACCTCCAACATTTCTGCAATCATATGTTCAATTTTGATCTTTTGGACATAAGGATATCTGTAAGGCTTGATGTTTGGAGGAACACTTCCTGGAATTAAATGAATAGCATGATCATGATCACGAATAGGTGGGAGTCCTTTGGGATTTTCAAACACCCTGGAATGATTGTCCAAGATTTTTTGGAGATCTGGAGAAATAGATGATTTTGATGTTGGAACTTCTAGTGAGCATAATTGTGCAATTGCGCCTCATTGTTATTTCTTCAGAAGCTTTTTCATAACATTAGAGCTTATTATATTTCCTGGCTTCCCTGCGATACCCCGTAATTCGACTTCCTTTCCTTCCGAAAAAAATTTCAAGAAAATTTCTTGAAAATTAAAATCTATCATCCCCAAAGATTGTAACCATTTTACTCCTAGTACAACATCAGCACCTCCAATTGGAATGGAAAGAATCAGCTTGATATTATGGCATTTTCCAGAGAAATTTATATTTTCTCCATTTGCAACCATCACTTGACATTCTATTGCTGGATATAGGAAGCAATTCAATTCCTTGGCTACCTTACAATGAATAAAATTATGGGTACTACCCGAATCAATCAACACAATTACCTTTTTATTCTTGATATGTCCTTCTATCTTGAGATTTTGAGGAGTGCTAATTCCAGCCAATGCATTAAACGATATGGTCGGGCTCATTTCTTCTTTCTCTATGGTTGGTTCCTCATGTATATCCTCTTCTTTTGAATTTTCTTGTTCATTTTATTTCTCCTCTTCACAATCTATGTAAAATAATTTCTTCTCAGCACACTTATGACCTTTAGTGTATTTGCTATTACAAATTTAGCAAATCCATTTTTCTCTTTTTTCTTCCAATTGTTGTGGTGCCAACCTTGTAGGTTTTGGAAGTCTAGGAGTAGCAACACTTCCATCTTTATAGATGCGAGTGGTAGGCTTCCTTGTCGCCATAAATTTACATTCATTTTTTCTTGCCAACCTGAATACCTTCTCCAATGAATCAAGTTCCCAAACGTGAACCTCATGTTGGATGTTATCCTTTAAAGTCTCTATGAAGACATCAATCCTGTGTTCCTCTAGAATATCATTTACCCTTATATTCAATTTTTGGAAGTCCTCAATGTGCTCCACCACTGAACCCTTTTTTTTTAGATTTATCAATTGGCTAAAGAAGGTGTTGCTGTTTGTATCCTCATAATGTGCTATCATTTCCTTTGTAAAAATGGACCAAGTGACAATTTTTTTACAGGAGAAAAGCCATCGATACCATACAAATGTATTTTGTTCTATGTATAAATTTGCAATGTGTACCTTTTGTGTGTTTTGCACATTATTGAGATCAAAATATTGCTCCATTTGTAGTATCCATGTTATGGGATCCTTGCCATCAAACTTCCTCATATCGATCTTTGGAATAAGGTGGGTCTTACATCCAATATTTGAGTTTATGAAAATGATTAACATTTATTTCATTCTCATCATGAGTTTCTTCTACTATCTTTTCGCCATTAGGAATCATTTCTTGAATCAACTTTGTAAAGCCTTCCATGTCTTCTTTTATATCATTCTTCATGTTTTCCATTTTTTCTTCCATGTATTCCATGCCATTCTTCAATCCATCCATCTTAGCTTCCACGCCTTTCTTCAAGCCATCCATATCAGTTTCCATGCCCTTCTTCAAACCATCCATCTTAGCTTCCATGCCTTTCTTCAAAACATCCATTTCATTTTTTGTTGCTCCTTGCGAGAGAGAATTATGGTGCACTTGCTCTTGTATTTTTGATATATCATGTTGCACTTCTTCATCTTCATGAGTCATAGTAGAGTATTTTTAGGGCTTAATGGGCATCAAATTCTTTTTAGGGGGAATTTTAGAACCCAATACTGATATTTATGCTTCAATATGCTCTTGGAATCACTTCAAATTGATTTTTCAAACAAGACATGCAATTTAAAAACAAATACACACCTTTTTCTTGCTTTTTAGGAGCTCGATATTGAAACTGAATTATCTCTGTGATTTTGTATCTTCAATATCTGAAATTTGGTCCTATAGTATCCCTCTGAATTGTCTTTCCAATGACACATGTCTGACCTGATTTGGATTCTTCAAGGCAAATTTATGCCCAATCTCCCACAATGACCTAATTATTGTTAATTTTGCCAGATGTTCTATGCTTGATGCAGCTTTATTTTTTATCCCCAATATCAAACAGCAATCACATAAACAAGAAAGTAAAATGCTGATAGAACATACCAGTAGATCGACAGAAGACAAGCCAGAAATATATATGTGTGTTGGTGCATTATGACAGTCAACAGGATGCTTCAACCAACAAAGTCTCAATACAGTCAGCCAACCAGAAGTGTCACACAACCCTCACGGACAGCTATATCAATCAACCCAAAGTCAACAAAATTCAATGTTGTCCCAGTCAACGGTCAGCGCAAAACAACAGTAGCAAAAATTCAACGTAACTCGGTTAAAGTCAATGGTCAACCTCGATTTCTGTGCTAGAAAATGCGGACTGAAGAAATAAAAATTTTGACCCAAGATTTAGGTCAGTTTGACCATGCGTTGACCAAATTTGACGCTAGTCAATTTTGCGCTGAAACCCTAGGTTGAAAACAGAAAATTCTCCTTGCTGCAATTTCCCACGTGTGGATGAAGAAGAGCCTTCAAGGTGATCGAACCAATCACATGATGAGAGAGAATGTGTGAGGATGGATGAGTGAAAATGACATCCAACGTTGACCTATTTATATTCATCAAAGAGGGTGTGTGACACAACTGTTGGGGCCTCAAGCCTACATTTCTTTTCAGGCCGACCTGCACATATTTTGAATAAATTCATAATAAATGTTCTGCTCATCAAATCAAGGTGATCTTTAGATTGATCTTACACCTCTCCGAAAGAGGAATCCAATAAAAATATTGGCATCTTCATCTGAGCATCACAACATGGATTTTGGACCTAGTTGTTCAAAATTAACACTCCCTCTCAAATAGGGAGAACTCCATCCACTTGTGTCATCCAAACATCGTGCGTCATCCCGCCGTAACTTGCTTTGCTGGCTTCTTTATTTTAGAAAAAAATTGGGTCAGTCACAAAGACATCATTTCCAGCTAGAAAATTCATCCCAGAGGTCTGAAATCTCTATAGGACTCAAAGAGTCACATACAAACCCAAAGTTGGTTTATCTGACTCTAATTCAGCAGGAGATCCGAAACCTCACTAGAATTGATCCCAGATCAAGTGGTTGGACATGTGCCATCCTAGACATAGAGAGTACGGAAATATATGATGCGTCCATCAGTCTTTGCTAGCGGTCTCTAGCTTTTCCAACCTCACTGGCCAAATGAGAGGTACATCCCATGAGTTCGGGACTCAATGGGTAGGATGCATACGGGGCATAGATCATGAGAGGTGAACCGACTCAACATCATAACGATGGGGCAGAAGCACCACAAGTTTTGACAAGCCCAGCCCCATGTGTGCTTATAGCTTCGATAATTTATCCCCAAAGCCCCCTAGAGCTCCCAGAGCTCATCTTCCAATAGGACCCTCAACATAGGGTCATTCCAAGATTCTAAGATTCTCACGGAAGGTTAGGAACTTGACCTTCCCCAGGGGTTTTGTGAGAATATCTGCGACTTGCTCATTAGTTCCTATATGATCAAGCCTTACGGCGTCTCGCTCTACCATATCCCGAATAAAGTGGTACCTGATATTAATATTCTTAGATTGATTATGGAACATGGGATTCTCGAACAACCAAATCCCACTCTGGTTATCACAGAGTATCACGGTGGTATCTAGCACATTCCCGAACAGCTCACTGAAGAGCTTTCGCAACCAAATGGCTTCACATTAGGCCGTACTCATTGCAATGTATAAGGCCTCCACGGTGCTCAAAGCCACCGACTTCTGCTTCCTGCTCATCCATGATATCGAAGTAGAAACAAGTGTGAAGCAGCATCCCGATGTGCTCTTACGATCCACCACATTGCCAGCCCAATCAGCATCAGTATATCCATGGAGTGTCATGCTCCCGGCAGTGTATCTTAGCCCATGGTTTATCGTTCCCCGAAGATATATCAATGGATTCTTGGCACCAACCCAGTGAAAGTGATGAGGCTCAACCATATGTTGACTCAAAGTGTTCACTACAAAACATATGTTTGGACGGGTGTTCACTAAGAACATCAGGGCCCCTACAATTTGACGATACTCAGTAAGATTTGCTAGCACGGGCTCAATAGCGTTGCCACTCAAATTCTTAAAGTTGAACTCCATCGGTGTCGACACGGACTTACAGTCCACCATTCCAAATATTTCCAGAAGCTTCACAATATATTTTCCTTGAGAAAGGAAAATCTCGCCAGGCCTCTGCCAGACCTCCAGGCCTAGGAAGTAATGCATTAGTCCTAGGTCCTTCATCTCGAACTTAGCAACGAGCTCCCTCTTGCACTGATGAATGAGAGGGTAAACACCTGTCAGGAAGAGTTCGTCCACATACAACACCAGAATGAGAGAATTTTCTCTATCAACCTTGAAGTAAAGGTTCAGATTAGTATTACTACGAGTGAAGCCCAACTTCATCAGGTAGCTATCTATCCTCTCGTACCAAGCTCTGGGTGCTTGCTTCAACCCATAGAGGGCTTTCTTCAACCTGGAAAGATGGGTGTCCCGATCCTGGGCTTTGAACCCCAGATGTTTCTCCACATACACCTCTTCCTTTATCACACCATGCAGAAATGCGATCTTCACATAAATTTGATGAAGATTCCATCCTTGCATAGTAGCAAGGGCTATGATAGATAGGATTGTGGTATATCGGGCCACGAGTGCAAATATGTCATCATAGTCTACGCCTTCCTTTTGAGAGAAGCCACGGGCAACGAATCTTGCCTTGAAATTTTCAACACTACCATCAGATCCATGCTTGATCTTATAGAGCCATTTTGAGGTGACAAATATTTTACCCTTCAGTCTCGGAACCATATCCCAGACATCATTCTTCATAATGGACTCATATTGTTCGTGCATAGCATCCTTCCAGACTTGATTGTACGATTGTACTCATGGCTGCTAGATACCCTTAGTATCTATTCGGCTTCTTACTTTCACGAAATGTCCCCCTTGGGGCCATATGATTCTCGGCATCCTCAAGAGTTTCCCTGAGCCATGATGGTCCTTTCCTCATTGAATGAGGTGGATCAATAGGGTCCATTGGTCCTTCAACATTGTGCATCATCTCATCCTTCGGTTCTTCTTGATTTTTAGGCCTTGCTTCATGATCTTCCCCAGATCTCGGAAGATTGATTACTTTCTACAGGGAAGCATCTTCGTCAAAGGTAACATCATGGCATATCTCCACTTCCCTTTGACCAGGAACATAGACTCTATAGGCTTTCTAAGTTTCGCTATAGCCCACGAACATTCCCTTCTTTCCAGAAGCATCCAAATTGCTCCTCTTCTCCTTCGATACATGAAAATAAACAGGACATCCAAAAACTCTAAAATGTGAGACGTCAGGTTTCTTACTAGAGAAAACCTCTTTGGGAGTTTTGGAGTCCAGATCGGAATGTGGGAATCGGTTTTGTATGTACACAACAATGTTCGCAGCTTCTCCCCACAAAAACTTCAGAAGGCCTTGGCCACATAGCATGGCACAGGAAGCTTCGAAAATTGTCCTATTATTTCTTTTAGAAACACCATTCTGCTCAGGAGTATAGACAGTTGTGGTCTCCCTCTTGATGCCAGCTTCTCTGCAAAATTTCTTGAACTCATTCGTCTCATATTCAGTGCCATTATCGGTCCTCAGTATCTTGATCTTCTTCCCTGTTAGATTTTCCACCAAGGCTTTGAAGGTACGGAACCACATGAAAGCCTCATCCTTATTCTTCAAGAAGTATATCCAATTTTTGTGAGAGAATCCATCTATGAACATCATATAATAAGAACACCCTCCCAAGGATGTCACGGGCAGCATACCAAACAGATCAGAATGTATCAGTTGCAAGACATAAGATGTCGTGACACTTGAGGGGAAAGGTCCCCTTGTATGCTTTCCTTCGGAATAGCCCTGACATACACCTTCATGATCATTTGTGAACTCGGGCATCCCCGTCACCACCTTCCTTGCTTCAGGAAGGGCTTTGTAGTGAAGGTTTCCAAATCTCTGGTGCCATAGTTCAGTTTTTCAGATAGTATCACATGTCATTGCTCCTAGTGGACTTCCTCCAACCTGGTAGAGTGTAACAACTATAAACCCAATCATGATAGCTTCCTTGAAACTCTTTTTCCAGATACGCACCTTCACATCAATGAATGCCACATTGAAACCTTTGCCTTCCATGGCCGAAATAGACACAAGGTTTTTCTTCAAATCAAGTACATATAATAGATCTTGCAAGCGGAGGACTTGACCTTGAGACAAGTGGAGGGTAATATTCCCTGTCTCTTTCATGAGATATGTGGCATTATCTCCAAGGATAATTTTCAGATTAACATCCTTCTCAACAATATCAGAAAGTGCTTCCTTGAACCTAGTGATGTGCCTTGAGGCACCATTATCTATCAACCAGACATCCATAGTGTCGGGTGGAGATGCAACAGAGAGGGCAGATACAAGAATGAATTCATTTCTTTTATCAACAACATTAGACTCCTCATATCTGGAATTTCTCAACCTTTTGAAAGGTTGTCCATTTCCACCAGAGGAACCCTTCCTCTTCCCTTTGAACCTGTTGTTCCTTTGATTGCCATTCCTTTGGTTGTTATTGTTGTCATCATCATCGAGAGAATACTTCTTGAAAGGGAATTCTCTAGCATAGTGGCCAGGCTTTTGACAAGTGTAACATTTTCCTTTCTTTACTTGGGCCCCTGTTCTTCCTTTGTTCCTTGGACCACCAAATTTATTCTTCTTAGCATGAGCAGTGAAGGCAACATTTCCTTCATTTTCATATTCCTTCATCCTTATCTCTTCTTATACGCATCTCGATAGTACTTCGTCAAAGTTAGGTATCACATTGTTATTGAGAATGGTAGTATTGAATAAATTCCATTCAGATGAGATACCTCCAAGTGCAGTGAGAACCATCTCTCGATTAGCTATTGTCTCCCCAATAGCTAGAAGATTATTTCTGATTTCAATCAACTTTATAAAATCTGATTGAATGGATTCATCCCTGCCTTTCTTCATATTCTTCAATTGGTTCTTGAAGAAAATGACTTGATTTGCATTGTTGGCCTTGAACATGTTGACCAACTTATCATACATCTCCTTGGATGTGTGTAGCTCAGATATGTAGGCTACCAGACTCTTATGAATTGAATCCCAGATCATCAACTTTGCTTTGATTTCCCCCTTCTTGTACTTTGACTTGGTGGCAACAGGTCCAGTGGATGGAGGCTCTGGGATTTTACCCTGCACATAGCCCATGACATCTTGGTCTTCCAAATTAAAATCCAATGGAATCTTCTCAGCATGGAAGTCTTCCTTCCCAGTCAATTTTTCATCAGCTTTAAAGCCATTGTAGTTTGAGGTACCCATGCTCTTCTTCGGTGATTTCTACAAACTTGGGATTTGTCTTCACCTTAGCTCAGATACCATGTAAATTTTTGTAGATGTTCTATGCTTGATGCAACTTTACTTCTTATCCCCAATATCAAACAACAATCACATAAACAAGAAATTAAAATGCTGATAGAACATACCAGTAGATCGATAGAAGACAAGCCAAAAATATATATGTGTGTTGGTGCGTTACGGCGGTCAACAGGATGCTTCAACCAGCAAAGTCTCAATACGGTCAGCCAACCAGAAGTGTCAGAAAACCCTCACGGACAACTATATCAGTCAACGAAATTCAATGCTGTCCCAATCAATAGTCAACGCAAAACAACAGTAGCAAAAAGTCAACGCAGCCGGTTCAAAGTCAACGGTCAACCTTGATTTCCATGCCAGAAAATGCAGATTGCAGAAATCATAATTTTGACCAAGATTTGGGTCATTTTGACCATGCGTTGACAAAATTCAACGTTGATCAACTTTGCATTGAAACCCTAGGTCAAAAACAGAAAATTCTCCTTGCTGCATTTTCCCACATGTTGATGAAGAAGAGCCTTCAAGATGATCGAACCAATTAGATGATAAAAGAGAATGTGTGAAGATTGTTGAGTGAAATTACATCCAACGTTGACTTATTTATATCCATCAAAGAGGGTGTGTGACACAACTGCTGGGGCATTAAGCCTATATTTCATTTCAGGCCGACCTGCACATATTTTGAATAAATTCAAAACAAATGTTCTTCTCATCGGATCAAGATGATATTTAGATCGATATTTCACCTCTTTGAAAGAGGAATCCAATAAAAATATTGGCATCTTCATATGAGCATCACAACATGGAGTTTGGACCTAGTTGTCCAAAATTAACAATTATGGACTAGCTCGGTAGAGCGAACTTCTACGACGTTCCACATGTCACTGTTTTGTCCTTCGGCTCTGAAATTGATACATAGGAAACTACAGTCTGTGTACTTGCGACCACTTTCTACATAATTCAAATCCGATGCCCAGAGAGAGATTTATGACGATTTTCCCACGGTCACTTATTTTAGATGAAATTTAGGAGCCTGCAAAAACCCTAAATTCCACAGATCATATCTTTGAAAATATTGCGAACCAAGATCTGAAATTTTTACACGACGTTCCTCAGGATTTCGGCTTCGTGTGCCAAAAATTTCAGCTTTTGAACCTTTGTATAAACAACGTTATAGAAAAAATTCCACGATGACCTGTTTGGAGCATTGAAACCCTAGAATCCAAAGCTCTAATACAAAATGTTATGAAACCAACTCCAAAAATGGAAGAAAAGAGAGATAAATGCATTATAAATAAGCCACTTCGAGGGGACAACCTCCTTTACATTACATAAATGAACAATTCTTGTATGATACAAATGAAAAACTGCCTATATAAATAGTCTACAAATACAATATAATCCTACCGACTCCAATAATAATGTAAGGCAACAATAATAACAATATGGGGTTGTAAGTGTACCAATAAAAACAAGGGCTACAATTAACAACAATAAGGGATTAAGCACTAATAATATAGGACCCAATAGTCTTCTCCTTCAAAACAATGTTGTCCCTCAAATGCTTAGAGCAGATCCTGACAGTTTCCATAAAATTTCATCCTCCTGCTGCAGAATCTTCTTTGCTGTGCTCTTTTCCACTTGGGATGGAGACACTTCCAAATCGATCGATTTTGTTGTCAGTTGAAATTTTTGCTTTCATAGATCGTTTATAAGTTCCAATATGAATTTTCCTTTGTCATCAAGTTCTGGCAATATTGTTTGAACTCGAAGTTTGTCACCTATAACCTTCTTTAAGAATGAAACATGGAAAACTGGATGCACTCGTAAAGAAGCATGAAGCTCCAATTTCTATGCCATAGTACCAATATTTTGCAACACCCTGTAAGGATCATAGTACTCTTAAACGCCCTAATGAAATCCAGAACTCTAAGTTATCTGAAAGTGAAAAAATGCTCTGAAATGTACTTTGGGCATAGAGTCTTAAAAAATAGGCATGGAGTCTTAAAAAATATTCAAATTCAACTTTAGTGGTCAACATCTGGCTCCACATGGGAACGTGTAATTTCATGAAAGCATGTGAGAACCTGGAATTTGCTTCTAATTCAAACAACAAAACACATCAATAGCACCCACTCGCTGCAACCACCACATGTTAGCACAATCCAAAAATCATCATATAAAACTAAATATTGAAATCAAATACTAAAATGGAAACACTGATATAACATGTTGAAATAAAAACTACTCTAATAACATGAAGTGGAAACTAAACTAAGAGCATGAAATAGAAACTACACTAAGAAATGAAATGGGGTAAGGTAAGGGATACAATACAAAATATGCCCCATAACATCATATGTCTTCGGCGAAATCCATCTTGAGAACCTGTCTACTCAGGCAGATACATAGGTTTTTTCTTGGATGTGCCTTGTCCAATCCTGACTGTATTGGGACTTTAAATTGCCCCAAATTTAACATGATTATGGCCATTGGATCTACCAAACATATTCCTTTTTATTTTTCGATTGTTAACTTGTTAAGGCTCGACCCTGTTTAGCATTGATGATTTATCTTACCAAGTGTTTAGACGGTGTAATCACTTTTAAAATGACTGAATCGCAACCATTAATTGTCAACTAGGGAAGGTATTTTTATTTCAAAGGTGTCTGCACTATCTATGTCGATACATAAACAACCAGGGGAAATATAAAAATGTTGTTGAACACAATTGCAAAATTCAAAGAATTCTTGCAAAAATTAAAAAGACACACTGCAGGAATGAAACTCACTCAACACAGTGTTAGTGCAGTTCTTTGCTAAGTCATGAGTCCATTTAAATTTTTTGTTTTTAGGATTAGACTTCGAAAATTTCAAAAAAAAATGGTCGCTACCAAAATTTCCGGTAGCACCTATTTTAGTATTTTCAGACGATCTGTTATATTCTTGTTTTTGTCTGTTTTTATTTTATTTTGATGTTGCCAGAGATTTCGGTAACATCGTATGTTTTTAAAAATAAATGAAAAAGTGCATCCGCTTTTTTCAAGCCACATGTTGTAGTAAATACATTTCAAATATTTTTTAAAATTATTTTATATCTTATGATAGGAGTTGTGTGCTGCGGTCAGTTTAGTTTAAGTCAAGTCATGGTATACATTTAACGCTTAGGTGTCAACCTGTAGTAATACACCCAACCATTAATCTCGTCCTGTATGTCAGCCCAAATTAGTTAATCTCATGTCAAATTACGTGTTTTTCGAACGGAGGAGATCGTGGTCATAAAACTTAACGCAATGATCGTTTGGTTGGTCGCACAACAATGCTGCAGGAAATTTCTACCAATAATCAGCAAGACAACGGAGGTGACTTCCAATCACATATCCACTTATCTCAATCCATCTGTAGCATTCCATAAAAATATATGCATCCAATTGAAGGTAATAATGGCCATCACATGGTGCTTACTATGGTCAGGAATATTTTCCATAATGAAGATAGGTTTACATGGGGTGATGAACCATGGTTGCTTTTTTAAAACCACCGAAAAAGCAGGAGCATTGTCATTTAAGAGTGTAGTTGTTAGATATCGAATTGAATAGAGTTGCAGTTTGAGGAGGAGTCTAAATTTTAGAAGGAAACACAAGTAACGCTTGTAAGGTGAAACTCTTCCAGCTTTGCCACCTATTAGTTTGAAGAGACATAGTCATTAATTTCTGAAGATGACTAAAATAGGTGGGAAAATAAAACGAATTGAGCCACAGGGAGCATACCTAGTGGATGCAAATTCTAAGGTGAAAAGCTTGTTTATCCGGGTAGGGTGGTATTCTTTGTGCACCATATTAGGAAGCTCTCACTCAAGAGTAGCTCAAGAGTTTGCAAACACTTTTAATGGACAAGAATCCACAGTATATGGTCTTACATTGCAGGTTTCATCAGACTCAATGTTGAGGCATTTAACCTTCCACAGAAAGGAGAGAGGTGGTTTACAGGTCAGGTTATCACTGGAGGATACCTAAATAGTTTCCTCAAGGATGCACACAGAGATCCAAATTTGGCCAATAGAATTCTAAGCAACTATCTCAAAAATTACTGGGTAGAATCTATTAAAATTATCAAGATATACCTTACTTGTGAAAGGAGGTATACAATTGTGTTTCTTTGTCATATGAGGTTTATTTTTCATGTTGCAGGTATGAATACCTTAAATCTGCCATACTTCTTGTTGAAGAGTCTTAAAAAGATGTCAGTAAGTATCCAAAATTACACTGTTGTTTCATAATATAGCTTGTATCATCAAGCTCTCATCAAGGTTCTAGTTGAAGAAGAGTTAAAGAAAATAAATCAAACTTGGGATCAATTTTTGTTTTACAAGGCAGAAAAACCTGCACCTACACCTCCAATTTCACAACCACACCCTCAGCTTGCAAAAATAACCAAGAGGAAAGCCAAGAAGGAAAACATCTATAAGGCCAAGAGCAAGAAAGAAAATGTTTCTGCAATTAAGGCTGAGAGAAAGTTGGAAAAAGGAGAGAGCTCCTCAGCAAGTAACCCAAATATATGAAAATGGTGCCACCTGTTCCTCCTTTT
Source organism: Pinus albicaulis (assembly GCA_034641835.2). Lineage (NCBI taxonomy): Eukaryota > Viridiplantae > Streptophyta > Pinopsida > Pinales > Pinaceae > Pinus > Pinus albicaulis. The sequence continues at coordinate 1,010,191,430 of CM076579.1, forward strand.
CCTAATGTTTGCACCAGAGCCCGAAGAGGAAGGTTTGCAACAACAGAGAAATCTAAAGCGCAGATGATACTAGAAGTTCTGGAAGCAAATATTCAACAGAAGATGCAAAAAGAGTATCAGCCTACAAAATCTGATGAAGAAATCCTCAAATATGATGGATATGATATCAACAATAAGAAGAAGAAAGAAGAAGCAAACCTGTTGCTAGTACTAGAAATATGCATACTAGAGGCATCAACAAGTTTAGGCTAAAGACCAAGGCTCTACACAATCCAAGCTTAATGACATAGGTCATTGATATTGAAGGTAAATTTGAAGGGTCAAAGGCAGACAAATCCATGAAGAAAAACAAAATCAAAACCCCTTGAGAGCAGCACTCAGATCCCTCAAAGAGAATAAAGATACAAAAGGGTTCTAAGGAGGAGAAACCCATTTTCAAGGAAGCATCCACAAGAACAACCAGATCTAGATTAGATGTTGACATTAAAATAGACTTGGATAAGCTTGTTGAAGTTGTAGCCCACATATAAGGAAGGTAAAAAGGTTTTTTGATACAAATACATTTTTTCTTATCAATCAAAATTTTGAATAGCAGCTTAGATGTCAAGGAATATAAGTCTGCACATGGTTTTTCAGCATTTTTTGTGCATTTTAAAACAAAGAAACATAGTGCTACCAGAAATTCCGGTAGCATTCTAGTTTTTGCGTAGTTATAGGTTTTTTCCAGAATGTCTAGTAGCGCCTGTTTTAACTTAATTTTGACACCTATAAGCAAAATTTTTCGAGCCAGTGAAAGAAGGACAAGAACCCATAACAAAATGGATATAACAAGTGATAGTGAAAGGTGGTTATGAGGTTTTTGGAGGTCTTATTAAATGGAGATACATTGTTATTTAAAGACAAAAGACACAAGGAGACAAATCAACAGAAAAAGGAGCAGCATGACAACACACTCATCATTTCAACCCAAATTTCTCCTCTTCTTTCTTCTACATCTGTCCTTTCAGCTATATTTCGATAGAATATGGCTGTAATGTCTTTTGACACCTATGTAATGTTAGGAGTAATGTTTCCTTCTTTTTAGAAGATATGCAATTAGTGCCTCTCTTGTTATATATACCATTTGTAAATACCATTTCCAGGTTGGATGTTGGTCTACCTGAAGATTGAATATAATAAAAATCCTTTTTTACTTCATGCTGGGGGATTTTGTGACTCAAGGACCATATAATGTATGGTGTGTCTTCTTTCTTTGTTAATTTCTTCTAAAATATGAATTGCAACAACTAGTAAGGTGTGAGTGAGAAACTATTAAAGGATTTAATAGTAAATTATATGCTTTTAGTTTTTTGAAAATCATATATGTGTTGTAGAACATGTGAGTGAAGATTTCATAAAGGATTTGTGGAATACTTTATACATGCAATCTACTTTATAAATGTTGTTTACTTTGCATAAACAGAGTTTGTGTAAAGAGCCATCATCATAGTTGTGTGACTGATTTAGGATATGAATATTTCCTAGAATATGTACCAACTATCCATCTCCTTCATTTGTTACACTATGCTCCCTATACTACCAATTTACCCATCCAATTTATACTTTCCACAGCTTGCCAAATGCATGAAAGTTTTAAATAATCTAAAAAAATCATTTCAAAATCTTGGAGAAGCCATCCCACCACTCAAACAACCCTTTAAAAATTTGAAATGAACTATGATGTGTAAGGCTTACTCCTTTTGCAGTGAAGGAGTGACTCCTTGCGTTGACATATTTGGCGCCATTGCCAGGGAGGTGAATTGAAGTTTATCCCTAGGTGAATGACAAAGTTATAAGTCTGGTTCTGAGATGTACAGTTCCAGCTGTCTTTTTAGACTGCTTTACACCTAGAAACTCCATTGTTGAAGTTATGGCTTCTAGAAGGACTAGAACCAGGGCTAACCCATATTCCCCTTTGAGAATCCCAGTTTCTGACCCTGAAAATCTAATCAAGAAAAAGAGTAAACAAAATTTTGTTGCCTGTACTATTGTTTTCTCAAAGGTTGTCCCTAAAGAATTCCTGCAAAATCCATCCCCTAATTTTGTAGAAAATATTGTACCTCCCTTGTTTTCCAGCCACCAAATAGTCCCTACATCACAAGTTGGTGCTTCGTCATCTGTTGTTCACAATCCACCAATTTTTGTTCCACAAATCCCAACAACTCACACCATGGCAGGTCCAAACCCACCGCCTAATCGAATGGATGCAATTGTTGATGCAAGGTATGCCCCTTTGGATTTACCTCAGCCTATGAATGCATTACCTGTAGGAGATTATCTCAAGTACATGCCTAAGTTTAGTGGTGAGGGAGAGGTAAGAGTTGAAGAACACGTTGCTGATTTTTATGCATATGCTAACAAACTAAATATTGAGCATGAAGATGTCTGGATGAGAGTTTTTATTCAGAGTCTTGAGGGTGATGTAAGGAAATTTTTTAGATCTTTGACAGTTGGTAGCGTCACTAGAATTGAAACGCTAGATGATACAATTTTAAGGAAACGGGGTGATAATAAATATTTTCTGTATTATATCACTAAATTTGGTGCAATAAAAAGAAAATAATGAGAATCAGTTTCTTATTTTTCCAAGAGATTCAATAAGATGTATAGCAAAATACCTACTGAAATCAAGCCTACTGAAGCTTCAGCCAAAATCACTTGTGTTAGTGCCTTTGATCTTGATTTTTTGTTTATTATTGAGAGAAATAATATCTACAACACTCACACAAATGTAGGAAAATGCACTAGAGGTAGAATCTAATGTGTTAGCAGCTGATAGGCTCAGAGGAGGGATTGAAAGAGAAAAAATAAAGAAAAAAGATGAAGTTTCAACTTTAGGATCTTCATACATAGATCCTAATTTAGATGATCTGACCAAGATGTTCAATTCATTGACTACTGAGATGTCCGAGCTCAAGATGGAAGCAAGACTAGCTACTACTAGAAATGTTTCATTTGACCAACCTAATAGACAACAATTTAGAAGACCTATTGCTCCTCAAATTTTGCAGCGAGAAAGGAGAGATGTTGATGATCAAAAAGTAAAGACTCCTTTGTAGAATGCTATATTTGAAGACAAAGAGGAACCTGAAATGTTGGAGAAAGCTGCTAATAGAAATTGTCTGAGACATAAAGAAGGGTTGATCCATCTTACACAAGTAGAGTATGAATATTTCATGTCATATAATCAGAATAATGAAGTGGTTTTTGATCATTCCATGATTACAGTTGATCATCAAAGCATATACAATCTTAGATCAAAGAATATTGATGATAATCCAAAGCATGGTGCATAGCCCAAGAAGAATAAGGACGCAATTAAAATTCCAACAAAAAAGCAAGTTGTTGAAACAAGCAAACCAGAAATTTTGGTAGCAGTTAATTCTCCTTCACTTGAGGTAAAAATTGCTCATAAAATGGCCCCTGTTTTCAATTTTGATAATGAAATACAAAAGATAAAGATTCATGTTCCTCTTGTAGAGCTCATGAAAAATGATGATTTCAAAAATACCTTTATGAAAGCTCTTAAACCTCCACCTATCGAAGTAGCTTCTGATTTTGTTAACCTTCAAGATGACAAGCCCACTATTATTTTAGGTCCATATGTAGAAGACACAGATGAATCTACCCCTCCTTTCTATCTATCTCTGAATATTCATGATAATATCTTGCATAATTGCCTAATGGACTCTGGATTCTCTCATAATTTAATGCCCAAGGTAGTCATGGATGAACTAGGTCTTGAAGTCACTAGAGAGTACCAAGATCTCTACTCATTTGATTCCTGGAAATTTCAGTGCCTTGGTGTCATCAAAGACCTTGCAGTAAGCCTTTTTCAGTTACCCGTGAGAGGGATGGTGATGGATATTTTTGTAGTTGACATTCCTACTAGGTTTGGCATGTTACTTTCTAGGTCATGGATTAGAAGGTTGGGATGAACTTTGCAAATGGATTTCACTTATGCTACTATCCCTATTTTTGGAGGAGAAAAAATAAGACTTTATAGAGAAGCTCAGCTGACATATATCATTAGTTTCAGTAAAGACCCCACTATTCATCCAATTTATGCTAGAACAACTAATTTTCGTTCAAGCATTTTACACATGGATAATGTTGTCCTATCTGTATAAAATTTTCAGATTTTGAAGCCTGATGAAAAATAGATCAGTCATGAAGGTTCCTAGCTATGAAAAATTTATTTTGATGGCTTATGTTCTAAAGAAGGAGATGGTGCAGGGACAGTTCTCATTTCTCCTTTGAAAGAGAGCTCCACTTTTTCTTTCAAACTTGAATTTGAAACAACTTACAATGTGGCTGAGTATGAATCTCTGTTGATTGGTTTAAAAACAACAAAAGATATGAATATTTTAGAAATTTATGTTTTTGTAGATGTTGAACTTATTATTCATCAAATCAGAAATGTTTATCAAACTAGGCATCCTAGACTTAGAGATTACTAGAATGCAGTCTCGAACATTGTATAAGACTCATTCCTGGATTTTAACATTTCTTTTGTTCCAAGATAAAGTAATATTTTGGCTGAATCACTTTCTATTTCAGCAAGCTCATTCAAGATTCCAATACCTATAAAGCTAAAATATGAAGTAGAAGATAGGTTCAAACCTAGTATTCCTGATAATGTCAAGCATTGGAAAGTTTTTGATGATGATCAAGAGATTAGAAGATTCATTGAAGTTGTTGAAGAGTTTGTTGTCCTAAACGTTGATCAAGATGAAGATCTCATGAAGGATGATGTTGATTTGCAAGACACCAAAAATCTGCAAAAACAAATTGCTGGTCAGCCTATCATTCAGATGCCTGCTAATCACATTCTCAATGGGTTAATCCCACTTGAGAAGCTCTTTGATCATAATGATGCCTCATTCAAAACACAGTTGGCTAAAACAGAAGCAGAATTGGAAGATTTCAATTTGGGCACAGAAAAAGAACCAAGGTATGTGAAGTTGTCAAAATATTTTTCAGACGGAAGAAAGGTTGAATACCATAAGTTGTTTTGTGAATTTCTTGATGATTTTGCCTGGAAATATGGGGATCTTAATACATATGATATAACTATCTTTGAGCATAGAATAACATGAAGGATGGTACTAAGCCATTCAGGCTTAAATTATGACAAATCAATCCAATATTGCTACCAGTGATGGAGAAGGAAGTGAAGAAAATTTTGGATGCCAAAATCATCATTCCATTGAGATACTCAACATTCCATTGAGATACTCAGATTGGGTTGCTAATCTAGTTCTAGTAAGAAAGAAGAGTGGTGAAGTCAGACTATGTGTATATTTGAGGAATCTTAACAAATTCTCCAAGAAATATAATTATCCATTTCCAAAGATGGAGCATATTCTTTAAAAGGTAACTGATTCAAACATAATTTCCATGTTAGATGGGTTCTCTGGATAAAATGAAGTTTCTGTTTGGCCAGAAGACCAAGAGAAGACGCATTCACTACTCCTTGGGGAACATTCATGTATGAAAAGATGCCATTTGGGCTTATGAATGCCAGAGCTAATTTTCAACGTGCTATGGAATTTGGATTCATTGGAGAAAAGGACAAATTCTTGGTCATCTATTTGGATGATATTACTATTTTTCCAGCTTCAGATCAAGAACACCTTCAGCACTTGAGATGAGTATTTGTTAAATGTAGAAAATATGGTATATAATTAAATCCAAAGAAGTCTCATTTTGTTCTCAAATAAGGTAAGATGTTGGGTCCATAGTTTCTAAATATGGAGTGAAAATTGATCCTAAAAGAATGATTGCAATTCAGAATTTAACACTTCCAAGATCCAAGAAAGAGGTTCAATATTTCCTTGGTAAGATCAATTTCTTAAGAAGGTTCATTGCACATTTTTTTGAAGTGGTGAAGCATATTATTTTCATGTTGAAGAAGGAAAAATAATTCAAGTGGAGAATTGAATCCAGAAATTCATTTGAGCTGATAAAAAAAGCCATCATTGAAGCACCTCAGCTGGTAAGCCCTGAATACTCAAAGCCTTTCTTGATCTTCTTATTTTCCTCCCAAGATACCATTTTCGTTGTTTTGTTAAAAAAATATTAAGAAAATAAGGAAGCTCCCATCACATTTTTCAATAGAGCTCTTAGAGATGCAGAATTGAAGTATGAAATGTTGGAAAATCATGCATATGCATTAGTTAAAGCTCTGAAAGCTTTTACAGTTTATATTATGCATGCTCAAGTTATTGCCTATGTACCCTCATATGTTTTTAGAGAGATTATTTCAACCTGATATTGATGGAAAAATAAGTAAGTGGGTGACCAAAGTTCTTGAGTTCGATTTAGAGATAAAGCCTACTAAACTAATCAAAGGTCAAGGATTAAACAAACTACTAGCTGAAGAAAATTGTAAATTTTTGGGCTTGAATTTCATGGATGACAACTTTGAAGGGAAATTTTAGAGCTTATTGACAACATGGCAGTGGATGTAAATCTTTCTGAATGCAACTAGTATAAGGACATCGTCTATTTTCTGCAACATTTTAAACCTCATCCAAATTATGATAAAAGAAGAGTAAGATCTTTGAACCTGAAAATTGTTAAATTTTGCATGAAATATAATTGTTTATATTGGAAAGATCCTACAGGAGTTTTTTTGAGATGCATTGAACCAAATGAGTCCAAGAAAGTTACCTTTGATATGCATAGTAGTGTGTGTGGAGGTCATCATTATTGGAGAACTACTGCATATAAAATACTAAGAGCTGGTTATTTTTGTCCTAGCTTATTTTATGATGTATGTGCTGAGGTGAAAGCATGTAAAAAATGTCAAAATTTCACCAGAAAGAAACATTTGAAGTCTTTGCCTCTCAAGCCCATAGTTTTTTCTACACCTTTTCAACAATGGGGCTTAGATTTCATTGCAGAAATTCATCCACCTTCAAGTTGACATCATCGCTGGATTCTTGTTGCAACTGATTACTTCACCAAATGGATTGAAGCAATACCTACTAGGAATGCTAGTCATAAAGTTATCATTAACTTTCTAGAGGGAATCATAACCAGATTTGGATATTCATCAAGGTTAGTAGCAGATAATGCAGTTGCTTTTAAAGCTACTCCATTGGTAAATTTCTATGAAGATTATGGTATTCATCTCACTCACTCTACAACTTACTATCCTTAAGGGATTAGTTTAGCTGAATCATCAAAAAAAAGTTTGGTAAGAATCATCACCACACTATTGGAGTAAAACAAGAAAGCCTGGGATTCAAAACTAAAGTTTTCTTTATGGGTTGACAGGGTGGCAATCAATTAATACATCACCTTTTCAAATGGTTTATGGAACTGTTGTTGTTTTTCCAGTCCAATTAGCCATTCCTATAGCTAAATTTCTGCAAGATCATGAAGCTGAGCCAAATGACATGACCAGAGGAATTTATCAGTTCATAGAAGTGCAACAAAAGCGAGAACAACAATATGATTTGGTGAGAAAATATCAGCAAGATGTAAAGAAAGTTTTTGATAGAGGAACTAAAAAAAAAGATTTTCATATTGGAGATGTAATGTTGAAATGGGATGCACAACATCAAGATCCAGGTAAGCATTCTAAATTTGATGCTTTATGGCTTGGTCCTTTCATAATTTCAAATATTCTGCAGAAAAATACTTTTGAGTTGCAACATCTTGATGGGACAGAACTATTTGGAGGCCCATTCAATGGGCACTTTCTGAAAAAAAATATTTTACTAAGGTTGTTGGTGGCCTAAGTTCAATGCAAATACCAGTGTGTTTAATAATAAGATTCCATAGTCCAATGAGAAGGCACTGAAACTAAAAAAGATTCTTAGAGCCTCGTAGGTAGAGCTCTATCCCCTATGGAACAAATGTTAGCACAATTATTTTCTAAGTCATGAGTATATTTTAAATTTATTTTTTTTAGGATTAGACTTCGAAATTTTCAAAAAAAATTTGGTCGCTACTGAAATTTCCAGTAGCGGTTGTTTTATTATTTTCGGACAGTCTGTTATATTCCTGTTTTAGTCTATTTTTCTTTTATTCTGATGCTGATGGAAATTCTAGTTACATCCTCTGTTTTTAAAAATAAACAAAAAAGTGCATCTGCTTTTGTCAAGCCACATGTTGTATTGTAAATACATTTCAAATATTTTATAAAATGATTTTATATCTTATGATAGGAGTCGTATGCGGTTATTTTAGTTTAATTCAAGTCATGGTATATGTTTAACGCTTAGGTGTCAACCTATAGTAATACACCCAACTGTTAATCTCATCCCGTAGGTCAGCCCAAGTCAGTTAATATCATGTCAAAGTACATGTTTTCCAAATGGAGGAGATCGTGGTCATAAAAATTAATGCAATGATCATTTGGTTGGTTGCACCACAACGCTGCTAGAAATTTCAGCCAATAATCAACAAGACAATGGAGGTGATTGCTAGTCACACATCCGCTTGTCTCAAGCCATCTGTGTCATTCCATATGAAGATACATAGCCAAATGAAGGTAATAATGTCCATCACATGGTTCACACTACAGTCAGGAATATTTTCCATAAAGAAGATCAATTTACATGGGGTGATGAACCATGGTTGTTGTTTTAAAACCACCAAAAAAGTAGGAGCATTATCATTTGAAAGTTTAGCTATTGGAGATTGAATTGCATAGAGTTTAAGTTTGAGGAGGAGTTTTGATTTCAGAAGGAAACACAAGTAACAGTTTTAATTTGAAACTCTTCCAACTCTACCACCTATTAGTTTCAAGAGACATAGTCATTAATTTCTGAATATGAATAAAACAGGTGGGAAAATAAAACGATTTGAGCCACAAGTTGCAGACCTAGTGGATGCAAATTCGAAGGTGAGAAGCTTGTTTATCCAGGCAGGGTGGTATTCTCTGTGCACCAGATTAGGAATCTATCACTCAAGAGTAGCTCAAGAGTTTGAAAACTCTTTCAATGGACAAGAAGACATAGTCTATGGTATTACATTGTAGGTTTCAGCAGACTCAATTGTTGAGGCATTTTACAACCTTCCACATGAAGGAGAGAGGTGGTTTAAAGGTTAGGTTATCACTGGAGGAGACCTCAATAGTTTCCTCAAGGATGCACACATAGATCCAAATTAGGCTAAGGGAATTCCAAGAAGCTATATCAAAAATGACTGGGCAGAATTTGTTAAACTTATAAAGATATACCTCACTTGTGAAAGGAGGTATACAGTTGTGTTTATTTAACATGAGGCTTCTTTTTCATGTTGCAGGTATGAAGACCTTAAATATGCCATATGTCTTGTTGAAGAGTCTGACAAAGATGTCAGCAAGGATCCAAACTCACACTATTGTTTCAAAATATAGCTTGTATCATCAAGCTCTCATCAAGGTTCTAGTTGAAGAAGAGTTAAGGAAAAGAAATCAAACCTGGGATCACTTTTTTTTTTATAGGGAAGGCCAACCTACACCTACACCTCCAGTTTCACAACCATAGCCTCAGCCTGCAAAAAGAACTAAGAGGAAGGCCAAGAAGGAAAACATCTATAAGGCCAAGAGCAAGAAATAAAAGGTTTTTGTAGTCAAGGTTGAGAGAAATTTGGAAAAAGGAGAGAGATCCTCAGCAAGTAAACCCAAATCTATGAAAATGGTGCCCCCTGTTCCTCCTTTTCCTAATGTCTACACCAGAGCCCGAACAGGAATGTCTACAACTGCAAAGAAATATAAAGCATAGATGCTACCAGAGATTCGAGAAGCAGATATTCAGCAGAAGATGTAGAAAGAGTATCAGCCTACAAAATCTGATGAAGAAATCCTCCAATATGCTAGATATGAGATCAGCAGTAAGAAGAAGAAAGAAGAAGCCAAACCTGTAGCTGGTACCAAAAAGAGGCATACTAGAGACATCAACAAGTTTAGGCTTAAGTCCAAGGCTCTACAGAATCCAAGCTTAATGACAGAGGTCATTGATATAGAAGGTAAATATGAAGGGTCAAAGAGAGAAAAATCCATGAAGAAAAAAAAAACAAAACCCCTTCAGAGAAGCACTCAGAGCCCTCAAAGAGAAGAAAGATACAAAAGGGTTCTAACGAGGAGAAACCCATTGTCAAGGAAGTAGCCACAAGAACAACCAGATTCAGATCAGTTGCTGACAACAAAACAGACTTGAATAAGATTTTTGAAGCTGCAATCCACATAGAAGGAAGGTAAAAAGGTTTTTTGATATAAATACCTTTTTTCTTATCAATCACAATTTTGAACAATAGCTTAGATGTCAAGGAATATAAGTCCACACATGGTTTTTCAACATTTTTTGTTCATTTTTAAAAAAATAAATAGAGTGCTACCAGAAATTCCTGTAGCATTCTAGTTTTTGCACAGTTACAGGTTTCTTATGGAATTTCCGCTAGCCCCTGTTTTAACTGAATTTTGACACATTTCAGCAAAATTTTCCGAGCCAATTAAGGAAGGATAAGGACCCATAACCAAATGGATATAACAAGTGATGGTGAAATCTGTTTATGAGGTTGTTTGAGGTCTTATTAAATGGAGATACATGGTTATTTAAAGACCAACAACACAAGGAGACAAATCAACAGAAAAAGGGGCATCATGACAACACACTCAACATTTCAACCCAGATTTCTTCTCTTCTTTCTTCTACATTTATCCTTTCATTTAGATTTCTATGGGATATGTTTGTAATTTCTTTTGACACCTATGTAATGTTAGGAGTAATGATTCCTTCTTTTTAGAAGAGATGGAGTTGGTTCCTCTCTTGCTATATATACCATTTGTAAATACCATTTCCAGGTTGGATGTTGGTCTACTTGATGACTGAATATAATAAAAATCCTTTTTTAATTCATGTTGGAGGATTTTTTGACTTGAGGACCATCTAATGTATGGTGTGCCTTCTTTCTTTGTTAATTTCTTCTAAAGTATGAATTTCACAACTAGTAAGGTGTGAGTGAGAAACTATTAAAGGATTTAGTAGTAAATTATCTTCTTTCAGTTTTCTACAAATCATATATGTGTTGTAGAACATGTGAGTGAATATTTCATAAATGATTTGTGAAAAACTTTATACATTCAATCTACTTTATGAATGTTGTTTACTTTACATAAACATAGTTTGTGTAAAGAGCCATCATCATAGCTGTGTGATTGATTTAGGATATGAATATTTCCTAGAATAGGTGCCAGTTATCCATATCCTTCATTTGTTACACTCTTCTCCCTATACTATCAATTTACCCATAAAATTTATACTTTCCACAGCTTTCCAAATGCATGAAAGTTTTAAAGAATCTAAAAAAATCATTTCAAATCATTTGAGAAGCCATCCCACCACTCAAACAACCCTTTAAAAATTTGAAATGAACTATGATGTGTAAGGCTTACTTCTTTTGCATTCAAGGAGTGACTCCTTGCATTAACACATAGAAAGAATTCACGCTTCATTAAATTCAAAAACTAGGTGCTCCATGCATCATTAACTATATTGTAACAATTAATTGAATATTATAGATCTAACCAATCTGGTGCAACAACATATAATCAATTTGAAAACATAAGTGTGTCTATGCTACAATGTATGAAACGCAAATAAGAAATACACACTAATATAAAGAAAGTGATTATTCTAATACAATGATCCATGTTAAAGAAGAGGGCCCTTCCTCCCTAGCAGGGTGCAGAGACGGAAAAAATAAAATAAAATAAAAAATAAAAAATAAAAATAAAAATATTCAACACAAAAGATGTAAAACAATCACCAGATGCGCACTGTATTAAAATGATTGAAATATACAAGATAAAAATTTTGGTATTGTTCCTGTGTTCCATCCCCTTCCTATGAGACTGGGCCTTTTTATAAAAAAATTCCAAGTCCCAAAATTAGGGAACAGATAAGCCATGAGAATCGTGTGATTCTCATGTTGATCGAATTTGAAATAAAATAGAATTTCTTAGAAATAGTTTTCAATTAAAAGACCTATTATTTTTACACCATATTTACAATCATAATAGCTTAGATATTCAACTGTCTGCAGGTAGTTTCATGATCTTCAACAGTTGTCTTTCACGATAGTGGTTACGGTCTTTGGCATTTTATGGTGTAGCATCATCTTCATAGTGTAATAGCAACTTCAAGGTGTGACAGACAACTTCGGGATGTAACAACAAGTAACAAAAACAATTGTTTACCCCCTGATCCTTGATAATCATAGCAACATCTGAAATAAAAATATCCAAAAGTCCTTTCCCACAATTTCCCTATTTAGTCAATCCAAAAAGACATTGTTTCATTCAATATTTAACAAAAAATGGCATAATAATATGTCAGAGAAAATATTTATTTTATAACCAGGGAAAGTGGCATTATATCAAGATATTCATAGATTTAATGAAAGGAAATGACCAAAAATAGGGAAATATTTGCCTAAAATATCATTAAATACTGCACCCAACATCTCCTCCCAACTAAACCCACTGCATGTCCTCATCCAGAATATTCAGAATGATCAGTTTTCTGATCCATGGTAGCATTGTTATATCGTTAATGTAACTATGTAAAATTATAAGCGCCAACAATGTCTTCATCAAATGACATGTATCCTTGAGTGGCCATCAGCTGATGCAGCCAAGATTCATCTTCATACTTGCACGGTTGGTAATGGGGTTGATAATCCTCAACTGGAAGCTAGATCAAGGGAAACTTAAATTTAAGTCTTATCCAGAAAAATCCCATCGTTTCAAAACACTTGCATATTTATGAACTCGTGTAATAGAAATCACAGCATTAGAGAATCCAAAAGGATCACTTTCTTATAGACTTTCACTTCCAATATTTGTACGTTTCAGGTATCCAACTAATGCTTGAATTTTCAGTTGTGCAAAAACATTAAGCCTGAACCCAATAATACTACTCCTATATAGGGTTGATTTCTCCACCATGTTATGGGTACTAAGAAACTTCCTAAAATCACGCCTCATCTCAGTAGACATACCAAGTTATGCTCTTATCCGCAGGGTTTCCTTTTCTTCATTTGCAACAGATAATTTCATGGAAAGATGTCAATCCACTTGGTTTCTCATGAAATAAATGAAAGCAGGCAATTGAAAATCCCCCATATAAGAGAATATGTGTACGAACACATGCAGACTAACATGTTTATCAAATATTTTATGTATAAAAATTTTACACCACAAGCTTTGTTCATAAAAAACACATGAGCGAAAAATATGGAAAAAAATTTGAGTGGAGTTACTCTGGTAAGGTTTGTTCTCATATATAACCCTTAATTTAAAAAGAAAAAAATTTCCCATAAGAAGATTGGATAAGATGGAGAAGGCGCCCTTCACCCTAAAAGGTTTAAAGTGAGTCTATACATCTTACCTTTTACTTTTGTTAATTCCTCGACCTCTTGTTGTAGTTTTTGTATCCTTTCTTCCTTCTCCTTCTTAGCTTTCTTTCTTTCCCATTTTATCCATTCTTATGCCAACAATTTTTCAACGCACTGATATTTGATAGTATGAATGGATTTTTGATGTTCCTCAAGGGAAATCACTCCCTTTTTCAAGAAGAGTGTCGATTGTTTCAATTTCTGTAATTTTGATACAAGTAAAAGTATTTATGAGCGCCATCCTACTTCAGGATCTCGTGTTGTTTCACATGCAACAACAGTAGAGGGTGTAACAACATCTCAAGTTTCAAGATGCTATGCTTTGGTTTTTGGTTCTTGTGCAACAACAACTTCATCAGCAAGTTCTTGTGGAACAACTCTTACTCTTTCTTCCTGGAGAACCTCTACCTCAATTGTTGGTTCTTGTGTAATAACAGCATCATCGACAAGTTTTTGTGTTTCAGTGTCCAGGTGAAATACCCATGGGATGCTCCGTTTCAACTATTGGTTCTTGTGTAATAGTAGCATCGTCAATGTTTTCTTGTGTAACAACATCACATGGTTTTGTTTGATTTTCTTTCGAGATGGTGTTTGCAACACAAATTTTATACCATGTTGTTTTCAAACTCTTAACACATGTTGTACATATAGGGCCCATCATAGTTTTTAGTCTCATCTTATCAATAGCCTCTACCAGAGTATCAAGACCTGAAACCCTTGTTTCTACATTGCTGCCCTCTAATTTCTGCCTTAATTCCTTATTTTCTTCTTCTAATTCATTGATTTTAAGTAGCAGGTTTTGGGTTTCATTCTTACTTGGTGAAGGAGTCTCCTCTTGATTGGCATGTTCCTTTTTATTTTGATTCCTTGCATCTTCATTCTTTCTTTACTTCTTTTTTGGCAGTGGCGAGGGTTCTGGTTTAGTGCTAACCTTAACCCTTTTCTTTGGTGTTTTGTCATCTATTGGTTTCTCCAACGATCTTTTCTTGATTCTTCTTCCGAAGGAATACCCCTATTACTCAACTTCCTCGGTTTCTTTCGAATCGTCAGTGGAGGTTTTAGCTCATTTTTGGTGTGGAGTTATTGTCTTTTTACTAATGAAATCCTCCTAGTTTCATCCTTTTCGCTCCAGGGATTCCAATATGATCCACTTTATAAGGCCATGATTAGTAATGCAGCTTTCTGGGTGCAAGGCAACCTTCACTACAACAACCATATCCTTCACATTTTCCAACAAGAAGTAAGGAAGGATGATCAATTAGTTGTGTCGGAAATGATTCAAAAATAGAAAATGATAGTTAAAAACTATCATTGTGCATCCTTCGCATGTAATATACTTAATGATAAACATGGAAACATCATCCCATGGTTGTGGAAGGGAAAGGCAGTCAATTTCCCTACCCTTGTTGACCAATTGTTCCTCCCACTGCAGAAATTCGATTTCGAGGGATGGGTCATGATTTTCCTATTAAACCATTTATTCCCTTTAGATTGTAGTGTTGATACCTTGGAAATTACTTCCTCTGTGATCTCCAGCTTTAAACCTTTGACCTCTTTCTGCTTCCTGTCCAAGTTCTGAGAAAATTCTAGAGTGACGCTTTCATCTGACCCCTTAAGCCACTCAAAAAATTTGAGCCACCCTACTTCTCTGAAGATTTGATATGCGCTTGGGAAATTATCCAGTGCCTAAGTGGAATTAGGCTCGTGTCTTACTGCTACTCCTCCCATCCTCTGTTATAGATAATTCCTTTTGTGCTTTTGTCTGCTCGCTGTCAAATTTCTTTGAAAACTTTATGAAATGAGGACGCATTTTCTTCTTCGAGGTAGATATCAAGGTAGTAGGCAAGGATACCGGATCAGAAAAATGTACAATGTGCATTATCATTTCATTATTAATCTGGAGGTGTGGAACTCTCACTTGGGTGCGACTTACGTCAATGACATGATTAATATTAAAATGTAGTAATTATTGTAGGATTTGTTAATGATTACATGATTTGCTGCTTTAATTCAAGTTAGATTACAAATCAGAAAATAATTCATCCCCTTCCTAGAAGTTAATTGCAAGGTTGTCCACGGTCGTCAAAACGAAATGTCATATTAATGTCATAACTGCTAAATAAAGAAAAAAAAATATAACTTTTGAATGACTTACCGGAGGGTGACGTGGTCGATACAAATGACAAAGTACTGATGATGACAATTATTAAAGCGGACAGTTGTAACCGGTTCCATGCTGCAATTCATTAGTTGTTACAGATGTAACAACAAATGTATTTGCTAATGATGAATGGATAATTACACCAAGACTTCCTTTGAAAAGACTTTTGAAAAAAGAAAAATAAGACTTAGACTTTTAATAACATAGTATTTATGGAATATGTGAAAGAAAACATGTTGTTACAGAGAGAGAAAGAAAGCGTGTAACAGCCGCCACCAAGTGGATTTCAATTGTTACCATTATCTTCCTGCGCCCCTATAAGAAGTTTTCATAGGAAGATTGATTTTATTATTATTATTATTATTATTTCTTTTTATATAGATTTCTTTTATTTTATTTTTGGTGTATCAACTGTCAACGAAATTTGTTTTTCATTTGTTACACTTATTAAGAATTTAAAAATTTGGCAACGCTGGAGAATTTTCCCCTGCCCTCATAACTTGAAGGTCATATTTTGATACAATGTTGACAAATGAATCCTTTTAGTTTGGTTTATGATATAAACAAAGACAATGCCCATTGAAAAGTAATGGTGTCCTGGCACTATCTATGGTAACTAATTTCACAGTCCGATTGTCAAATATTTTATCAACCTCATAAGGACCTAGCCATCTGGTACAAAGCTTCCCCTTGAAATATTTGAATCGAGAATCATATAATAGATCCCAATCTCCTTTCTGAAACACTTTATTTTTGATAATTTTTTCATGCCACTTAGACCTTTGATGTTGGATGATGTTTTTCTATTGGATAGCAGCCAATCTCTTTTCATATAACTCATTTAATTGATTCAACTGATGTTTATGTGTTGTATCCAAATCCAGGTTCACTTGCAATGTTGTTTTGAGTGTCTTTATTTCGAACTCTACGGGAAATAAAGGATTTTTACCATACACTAATTCGTATGGTGAGAATCTTGTAGTGTTTCAACATGTAGTTATGTATACCCATAGTGCCTCTGGAAGTTTATCATCCCAGTTCCTTTGGTGATTGGCCACAATCTTGGTAAGAATTCCTTCAATAACCTTGTTAGTGCTTTCCACTTGGCCATTCGCTTGTGTATGATATGGTGAAGTAATCCTATAACAGATCTTGTATTTCTCAAATAGCTTCTGGATCAAATGAGATGTGAAATTTGGTCCTCCATCTTTCACTGTTTCCCAAGGTACTCCAAAGCGAACAAAAATGTCTTCAAACAAAAAGTCTGAAATAGTCTGTTCAGATGCTCTGGTTAGTGCCTTTTCCTCAACCCACTTTGTGACATAGTCTGTATAGACCAAGATGTAGGACTTATGTTGAGATGAAGGATTAATTGGTCCTACAAAGTCTAATGCCCGCTTTTCAAATGGCTCTAAAACTATTTGAGGGTGCAATGGCATCTTATTTGACTGAAGTGGTTGACTCATTCTCTGACAATTGTCACATCCTTTTCCAAATTTATTTGCATCCTGAAACATAGTAGCCCAATAGTATTCTGTTGAAATCACTTTATACCATGTCCTTTTGTCTCCAAAGTGTCCTCCACAAGGTTCTTCACGAAAATCTCTAAGGATATCAAAGATCTCATCCTCTGTAACATAACGCTTGATATGATGATCTGGGCCTGTGTAATAGAGATATCCCCCCATCCAAGAGTATCTTGCACTTTGCTAAAAAATTATCTTCTTTTCTTTTGAGGACAAATGTTGTGGAAATCTTCATGCTAAAATATAGTTATCTATGTTTTCATACCATGGTGAGTGAGTCGATATAGCAAAAATATATTCATCTAGAAAGGAATCTTCAACAGACAGAAATTCATTATCAACAATAAGCCTATAAAGAAAATTGGCCACTACATTATCTTTCCCAGGTTTATCTAAGATTGTTGTATCAAACTCCTGTAACAGCAACAACAAACATGTAATCATACCATTAGTGATTGTTTTATTCATTAAAAAATTAATGGAAGAGTGGTCAGTGTGCACAAATATTTGATATCATGTAATGTAGTGAGTAAATTTATTAATAGCATGCACTACTGCAAGAAATTATTTCTCTGTAACCGTATAATTCAATTCAACTGGAATCATATTCTTGCTAATGTAGTAGATGGTGTGTGGCTTCATTTCTTCTAGTTGTCCTAACACATCTTCCACGACATCTGTGGCTATGTGGAATCACAAGTTCCAGTTTCGTCCTCGAAAAACAAGGGCTGTCGATACTGTTAGGTCTCTATATTACTAGTATAGTCCCTTATTGTTGTTAGTGTAACTCCCTTATTGTTATTGTTGTACCCCTGTAACCCCCATATTGTTATTATTGTGCCCTTACATTATTATTGTTAGGTCGGCTTGGATTACATTATGGCCCCATGGAATCCTATATATAGAAAGGAGGTTTTGTCATTTGTATTATCCAAGAATTGTTCATTTATGTAATGTATTGGAGGTTTCCCCCTCTAAGTGTCTTATTTCTAAGGCGTTGATCTCTCTTTTCTTCTATTTTTGGAGCTGGTTTCATAAAATTTGGTATCAGAGCTTTGGATTCTAGGGTTTCGTTGCTCCAAACAGGTCATCGTGGCATTTTTTCTATAACGTTTTTTCTATGAAGGTTCAGAAGCTGAAATTTTTACATAGCAAAGAAAAAATCCTAGGGAACGTCATGTAAAAATTTTAGATCATTTTTTGCAATATTTCCAGAGATATGATCAGTGGAAGTAAGGCTTTTTTTAGGCTCCTGAATTTCACCTAAAACAGGTCATCATGGAATTTGCGATATAATTTTTTTTTATGCGAAGTTTCAGAAGCTAAAATTTCTACAGAGCCATTCTGAAATCCTGCGGAACCTTCTGTACAAATTTCAGATTTTGGTTTGCAATATTTTCGGAGATATGATCTGTGGAAGTTGTGGTGTTTTCAGGCTCCTGAATTTCATCTCAAAGAAGTGACCGTGGGAAGATTGTCATAACTTTCTCTATTTGAGCATCAGATTGGAATTATGTAAAAAGTGGCCACAAGTACATGGACTGTAGTTTTTTTTATATCAATTTCAGAGTCGAAGGAGGAAACAATGACTCGTGGCACGTTGTACAACTTCGCTCTACTGAACCAGTCCATAATTAGGTCATTGTGGGAGATTGGACATAACTTTTCCTTGAAGAATCCAAATCAGGTCAGACCTGTGGAATTCAAAAGAAGATTTAGAGTGCTAATACAGGGCCAAATTTCAGATATTGAAGATCCAAAATCATAGAGATAATTCAATTTCAATATCGAGCTTCTCAAAAGCAAGAAAAAGGTGTGTATTTTTTCTTTTGAATTGCATAAGTCTTGTTTGAAGAATCAATTTGAATTGATTCCAAGGGCATATTGTAGAATAGATGTTCTAAAATTCCTCCTAAAAAGAATTCAACACCTATTAAGCCTTCATAAGGCTCTACTATGGCTCATTAAGATGAAGAAATGCAACATGACATATCAAAATTACAAGAGAAAGTGCACCAAATTTCGCTCTCGCAAAGAGCTACAAAAAATGAATGGATGTTTTGAATAAAAGTGTGGAAGATACGATGGATGGTTTGAAGAATGGTATGGAAGAAAAAATGGATGGTTTGAAGAATGGTATGGAAGAAAAAATGGAAGGTTTGAAGGAAGACATGGAAGGTTTTTCAAAGTTGATACAAGAAATGATTCCTAATGGCGAAAAGATACTAGAGGAAACTCATGATGAGAACAAAATAGTTTTTAATCATGATTTCATAAACTCTAATGTTGGATTGAAGAACCACCTTATTCCAAATATGTATATGAGTAAGTTTGATGGCAAGGATGTTTGGTTTGGCAACAAACTAAAGTTGAGACAATAAGACCCCGGGTATTCTACAACCTTTATCCATTCCAAGTCAACGTTGGGAGGAGATTTCAATAGATTTTATCATAGGTTTACCTAAGTCCGAAGGAAGGAGTTTCATCACAGTAGCTGATGATTTATTACACAACATTTTTGTGCATTATCTCCATCCATTTGAACAAAGTACAAATACACCATAACATTATAAAACAATCAAAGTTATGAAACCAAGATTACCTATGACAGATCTCATTTGTAGGAAAATCAAATAAAATTATTTACTTAAAATTAATTTAGCTCTGTAAGAAGACCTATCATCCTCAATCCGATGGTCAAACAGAGACAGTGAATAAATGTTTGGAAGGATATCTTCGTTGTTTTGTATCTGATAAGCAAGCACAATGGGTCAAGTGGTTACCTCTCGTTGAATGGTGGTATAACACTTCCTTCCATACTGCAGCAAAAATGACCCCATTTATGGCACTTATGGATATCATCCACCATCGATAACATCATCTTTAAGGGAAAATTCGAAGGTTCAAGCAGTGGAAGATCACATGGAGCATCAACAATAATTTCTCCAAATATTAAAATAGACAACCTAAACTTGTCACAAAATCCTAATGCTGCAGACAATGGGTGCATATCACAGCCAGGGCAGCTGGAGAGAGAGTTACGAGGATGTCAAATCTTATTTAAACTCTAGGAAGCGGGGTGAATTCATTAACACATACATGGACGTTTATAACTTTTCTTTTAAATCTTATTTACACCTTCATTTCATGGTCAACTTAATATGTGAGCAACAAGTATTAATATCAAACAGATTTGTTAATGTAATAGCAGATTGAATATGAGAGCAGCAAGTATTAAGCAGATGAGATAAATCACATCAACACATAAACATCATGCACAGAGACACCAGATATAAGTGGAAACCCATAAAGGGAGAAAACCACATCTTATTATTTTTGTGATGCAAAGGCAAGCTCCAACTCCCTCTCACCATTGTTTTCTGCAGGCACCAACCTACAGGAGGCTCTATTCTCAATTCTGCAAGCTACAACTTGCAAGGAAGCTCCAACTCCCATCAATTTTCCACAGTACCTCAACTTGCTGTGAGGCTCAACCCTGGCCGCCAAGGAATCGATACTTCTTTTACTGTTACAATCACAAGCACCAATTCTATCTATTTTGTGCACCAACCTGCTGTGAGGTTTCCTACTGTCACTATATAACCGACATCTATCAAGCATAACCTCCGATAGGAAGTTCCAACTTCTTATTTCTTTCAAAAGAAAAACACTTGCTGATTTACCTTGGATACGCCCGTTCGTACTTTCTTCTCATTGCTCATCAACTCTTATACTGCACTCGTATCATGTCTCGCTCACCTCTTCCTTCCGCTTTCTTTTTCTCCTCAATTCTTCAGTACCAACATTCTCTATTCACACTCTTCCATCATAGCCTTTCTTATTTCTTTCAACTATCTTCACCTCGTCGTACACTCTCTCCTCTTCTCATTCTGTTTTCATCAAAATCTCCTCTTGGATATTACCCCCTTTTATACAAGATAGCTTCATGACTATTTGTATTCTACTAGGAATTCGAAATGGACAGTCATGTCTCTTTGCGTTCTGCCTTCTCATCTCTTTTCAGCTTAGTCAGAAAAATGTAACTGTAGGTGCTTATTTTAAAATTATAGTGGGATATTTGCTCTCTTCGGGAGACTTTCCAATGCATCACAACAATATAAATTTAAATAAAACATTTACATTCAAATTTAAATGAGAACTCCGACTCAACTCATTTGTCTCTTGGCTTGCTGCGCATTTTGTCTTTCTCTAAGCTGTCTCTTTGTCCTTTCTCTTCTCTGTATGCCTTTACGATTTTTATGGGCTGTGCGTAACTCCCAATTTATGAGCTTGCATTTTTATTCAATCCTTTACACGCAGCAAGTGTCTTGTTGATGTGGCGAGTTCCGCAGGCCGGAACATACATATATTACAATTGTATTACATTAATAATCGCCCTCCCGTTAAGCTGAGGCCTGTGGATCTACAGACCACGCGACATGTTTTAATACAACCGCAACCATGTTTTATATATCTCACAACAATTATTTTATATAAACAATCGCCCTCCACCTTAAGCCTTTGGTCTTATATTACAATCCAAACCTTCAAATCATGACCTCTAATGTGATTGATCAAATAGACAACGATGACCACATAAAACATGGCTCACCGCGCAATCGGGTCAGACTTTGAACAAATGCAATCGGGGCTACAGTCATCGGGTCCCCGTTGCGATGTCCGAACACGGATGCGATTGAACCTATTAAATCCATCGTATAATGCCATCGGGTCCGCCACTTCAATCGCAACATATTACACAAGTCGTGCGATCAATCGGAAAGTTCCGATTGCGATTAAGATCCCGGATGCGATTGAACCTATTGAATCCATCGTATAATGCCATCGGGTCCGGGCTTCAATCGCAATCGCAACTCATATGTTCTCCGATGTGATTACCAATGCCGATGCGATTTGACCGTAACTCAAATATGTATTATCCCCCGTTTATACACCCATCGGGTCCGGGCTTCAATCGCAATCGCAACTCTCAGTTGGTTGCATGTTCCGCTGCCCTTGCGATCTCCGATTGCGATTGGAGAGGGGTCCCACCTTATCAAACTTTGTTTTATGCGCTCCATAATATAAATGCCTTGGACCTTTGTTTATGTGATGCACTGCACATATATGTTTATATATATTTTTGCCGCTGGAGTGAAGCGATTCCCGGAATAATTTTGTGTTATATTATATGTATAATTCCGGTTGGAGTGTGCGATTCCCGGAATATGGTTCTGTATTATATGCATTGTATTGCCGCTGGAGTTAAGTGATTCCCGGAATAAGTTTGTGTTATATTATATGTATAACGCCGGTTGGAGTGTGCGATTCCCGGAATTATGCATATGAATGTATCTGTCGGCTTGGGCGATTCTCGGAATTTTATAACGGCTCTGCCTCTGCCTCTGCTACTCCTGTCGCTCTGCCTCTGCCTCTGCTTCTTTTTGCTGCCCTGCCTCTGTTCTTCGTTGTGCCTCTGCCTGTTTCTGCTTCAACACTGCCTCCTTTGCTGCCTTTGTTACTTCTTTGTCTCTTCCTTTCTGCTATCTCTGTTGTCTTAGTTTCTTTGTGCTCCTTTCTCTATTGCGTATATAGAATCCACTCCACCTGTTATACTTGTAGCACATCCTATGAGGCTCCGATCTTCTACGCCTTCAATTCAACAGTTATTTTCCTCAACTTCGAACTCCGCTACGTTACCAGAGTTCTGTTCCTCATCTTGATTTAATTCTGCAGAATGAATTGATGTATTCTCCCCAACAGTGCTTCACAGTCTTTCCACTAGAATAATTGTTCCTCATCACTCTGTCTCATTCCTCAGCTACTTGTCTTATGCTCTCTTTGTTTCATCTGCTCCTTGACTGATGCTACTCCTTAATTCTCCTTGTTGTTGCCTCAGGTGTTCTTCCTTTGCCATCTCCTTTGCCTTGTTGCTGCCTCAGGTGTTCTTTCTTTGCCATCTCCTTTTCCATCAATGACAACATTTCCAACAGTCTCCCCCTTTGGCATTGTTGGCAACACATCCACCAATAATCCAATGCTTCCTCCAAGTCTTCCTCTGTCTAGCTTCTTTTAGAAGACCCTTTCTTCTATTACCTGCTTTTCCTCCCCCTTTGACATCAATGGCAAAGGGTTGCACATTTCTTAGTGTAGATTCTATCTTTTCATTTTCTCTCTCTGAGATGTGTTTAGGCATTCTTCTTCTGACTTTGTACCATGCTGCTCTATATTGGTGTACAATATTTGTTGAGAGAACACTTTTGAGAATATTTTAACTTGTATATACACATTAAGTCGATATCATTCCAAAGTAATGACAGCTATAATTAGACTTGTATAATAAGAGATGCATCATTGGATCAAGACTTAAAGATTGTGAATGCTCTGAGTGACATATAAGGCTTGCTTCAACTATACTTTGGTTTATATCTGATGTAGTGTGCCAATATATTTCTGTTGAGGAAGATTGCAGATGGAATATGTCTTCTTCTGCAATAGACATCTGTAGTCAAAATCTATTCCGTTGTGATGATGCCAATATATCTTCTATTGTTGTGGTTCACCTGTACTGCCTATTGTTGGTAATATGTGCTAAACTGCTGACAGGGATAATACACTTAAAGACTGAAAGGTCCTTGTTGTTATTGTAAATAAATGAATCACACCAGAGCTTACAGCTTATTGTGAGGATAGGCAATATCTTTCAATATAAGAGACTAATGACTTTCACTGCTTACACACTCTTCCAAAACAACCCCTGCAAATCCTTTGTGCTTGAGGTTCTTTTGCCATAGTTCTTTGATCTTGAGGACCTGTATCATATTGTTGTTCCATGATAACTCTTGATATTCTATTGATAGATATGTGACCTGTACCTAGTACCAATTGATATTACCTTGATAAACCATGCAGAGATTTCATTTTAGCTTGCACATGAACCCATAGTTTCCACTATTGATCTTCCCACTATTCACACCAACAATCATCAATATACTAAATCTGATCTTGGCATCATTAAGCTGCTACTTATTTTGTCATCCTGATTTGAAAGAATGTCACTGCATTTTATTTTCTATGACAGTTCCAGAATCACTGCTGCTTTATACACTGCTTTATAGACCAATTCAACTGTTACCATGGCTTCTTGATGCCTTTTTAATAATCGCAACCAGACTTCATAACAAACCTTTGAAGATTTGAATATACCACTCGCTTTATAGTTCGCCACCCGACCTTGTATTAATACTCCATGCTTTGAAAAACAAACTTTATAATAAGACTTTCAGACTGGCCCACCTATGCACCGTACCTCCTCTATCTTCCGCGCACTTTTATTAAACTTCGCGTATCTTCATCGAATAGTCACCGCCGGATGTCCCCTTTTCAAATCAACGGTCCTAAGAAATTCCGCTCGGTGTCCCGGTACTGACGTTAACTTGCGAAATCGCAGGTTAAACGGTGGCTTCCAATACCACCTATGCCACGTGTCAACAATCTTATGGAATCGCTAGCCCTCTAGATAATACCGCCTTCGTACCAAAAGTGGTGCGAAATAATCCGGAAACCATAAGTGGTTTTGCTACAGTGTTTCACCAAGGTTTCGGTCTTCTTTATTAAATAGTCGTTTTTCAGTATATTATAATGATTCGAACCCGCTCACGAATGGTTTCGCTCCACTATTGACATTGCGCATTTGACTATGGTTCCACTCCACCATTCACAACCTTTGCACCTTACATAACCTTTGCAGAGTTCCACATTATCAAACATTCTTCTTTCTGAATATACAGGCAGATTCTTAGCTTGATTTACTGGGTTCGACTTCACAGGGTTTTAGTCTTCAATCAAAGCCTATGCCACTCAATTAATGAATAATTGCTCAATAATTCATCTATAAACTGCATTACACCCCTAATTCATGAATAAACCTATTTTGCTTCAATTCTTCTGTTTCTTCTGCAGAGTGCACACACAGACACTCATTCACAGAGAGTATGGTTCATTAGTCTTCTGAGTGGAACAGGAAATTCGCACAAACCGATGCTACAAGGTTCTTCACCACAAAATTGCCACACAATCACTCTAATTTCCATACCCTGCTTATTGGACTCGGCTCAATTACATAGGATCATTCATCAAGAACTCATGTGTTCACACAGGATTTAACTAGTCAAATGCCTTTGTTGCCTTTGTTCTCCTTCTAACAATTTTGCTGGCTATTGTGAGTTTTATATGGTCTTCTTCCTCCATAGATCTCTGTTAGAGGAACTTCCTTTCCCTTACTGATCTCATAGCTGTTATCATTCCAAGGAGCTCTTCTTAGACTACTTTCATGGGGTCTATATATGAACTTCTCTCCCCTTGGGATGCTGCTTCATATCTATAACTGGTTAGATATTTGCTTTGTTTCGTAGAGCAGCTCCCCCTGAGACTATGCTAGATTCATTATGTTATGGAGATAGTAGGCTCCCCCTTTCTCTTTTCCTTCCAAACTTTATTGAGGTTCTTCATAATGTTTGCACTTCTTTTAAATTCATAGTTTTGTTTGATTTGCTTTGATCCCATCATCTGTCTAGAGTTCTTTAATGTATATGGCAGATTACAGTCTTTAGCTTTGTGACCACGCTTGAGGCATACATAACATCTTATTTGACCAAGGTGCATTTGAGCTAATGTATAATATTTCATTCCCCTTTTTGAACATAATTTACAATCAACATATTTATGTCCAAATTCATTGCATGCATAACAGTAGCCATAGAAATGATTTGTGTACCTGGTGGAAGATTGTCTTTTCCCTTTGCTTGCTTGAGGGGTTCTTCTCTTTCGCTGCATCCTTTGCTGGTTGGACTGGATTAGCTTTGTCTTACAATATGCTGCATTATGTCTTGGTTTATGACAAGATAAACATGTGCTAATTTTCATAGGAGGGAGGAACCTCCTTTGACATCTTCCGAATTTGTTCAATTCATCCCTAGGAGCATATGAGCCTTTAGTAGCTGATTGTTTCATCCTCTCATTCTCTGCTCTTTCATGTTGCTGCTTGATTATGTTTGTTTCTTTACAACTCATGTTCCTGCTGGTTTCTGCTTCTGTAGGAATTTGCTGAGTTGTTTCACAGTTCTTTACAGCTTTTACAAAAATGATTTTCTTGTTATCTTCAACCTTGGACTTGCTGGTTTCCCCTTCATATCCTATCCTAGCCTTTATGTGAGGTGGTCTTTGAGCATTGAGAATTTGGTCCAACTGTCTAGAGCTTTTCATTAGAGGTGTATTCATTAGTAGTTCTCTTTGGGCTTTTTCTAAGTTCTTTCTTAGGCTCATCACTTCTTCTTCCAATCTTTCACATTCCTGACTTTTCTTTCTCATTTGTTGCAGCAGAGTGTCTTCTATCTTCCTTGCTTCTTCAAGGTGTGTCTTCAGGCCAACAATTTCTTTCTTATCTTCAAATTCTCTCTCATCACATATTTGCATCATTGTCTTAAGGTCTTTGTTTTCATTCTTCAATCTTTCTATTTCAGTCAAAGCAGTGTCAAGTTTGGCCCTTTCTTCAGCTGCAATTTCTTCATGGTTCTTACTACCATTCACACTAGCAAGTACTTCATTTGATTGAGAATCTTCTTTTTGACATGAATTTCTCTTTTTCTTAATTCTCTTATCCTTCTTGTCAGTGCAGTCCTTAGTGTCTACTCCATGTATGAAGTGCAGTCTATCCCAGATTTCTTTTGCAAAGGTTAAATCCATTATCAACTCAAGGTCCTTGTTATGAAGATTGTCATATATCACACATTTTGCCTTAGCATTCCTCTGTTGTTCTTTCACTGTGGGTGAGTTTGTGCAGTAACCATCACAAACAAGCTTCCATACCTCTGGATCATCAGCCATAAATCCTGTCTTAACCTTATCTCTCCATTCAGGAAAGTTAGTTGTATTTAGCACAGGTACATTTTGATAGTCCATGACTCAACCAGATCTCCTTCAAGTTATTAAGCTTACACCAAAGGAACTTGGCTCTGATACCAATTGTTGAACCCTTAGTTAAACTGAGAGGGGGGGGTGAATCAGTTTAACACATACATGGACTTTTAAAACTTTTCTTTTAAATCTTATTTACACCTTCATTTCATGGTCAACTTAATATGTGAGCAACAAGTATTACTATCAAACAAATTTGTTAATGTAATAGCAGATTGAATATGAGAGCAGCAAGTATTAAGCAGATGAGATAAATCACATCAACACATAAACATCATGCACAGAGACACCAGATATAAGTGGAAACCCATAAAAGGAGAAAACCACATCTTATTATTGTTGTGATGCAAAGGCAAGCTCCAACTCCCTCTCACCACTGTTTTCTGCAGGCACCAACCTACAGGAGGCTCTATCCTCAATTCTGCAAGCTACAACTTGCAAGGAAGCTTCAACTCCCATCAATTTTCTGCAGGCACCAACCTACAGGAGGCTCCAACCTCAGTCAGCTACAACTGACATTTTATCAAGCTACAACTTGATGTGGAAGCACCAACTCCCATCTATTTTCTGCGGGCACCAACCTACAGGAGGCTCCTACCTCAGTCAGCTACAACTGACATCTATCAAGCTACAACTTGATAGGGAAGCTCCAACTTCCTTATTCTTTCAAAAGAAAAACACTTGCTGAATTTACCTTGGATATCAGCTCTGTTCTGTACTTTCTCTTCTGCTGTTCATCGACTCTTATATCAGACCTGCATCATATCTGCTCAGCCCTTCCTTCTTCTCTTCTTTTCTCCTCAATTCTTCATACTCAGCATTCTCTATATTCACACTCTCTAACCTCTTGCAGCTTTCTTATTTTCTTCAACTATCTTCAATTCTGCTGCACACTCCCTCTTCTCATTATGTTTTCATCAATCTCTCCTCTTGGATATTACCCCCTTTTCTACAAGATAGCTTCATGACTATTTGTATTCTACTGGGAATTCGAAATGGACAGTCATGTCTCTTTGCCTTCGGCCTTCTCATCTCTTTTCAGCTTACTCAGAAAAATGTAACTGTAGGTGCTTATTTTAATATTACAGTGGGATATTTGCTCTCTTCCGGAGACTTGCCAATGCATCACAAACAATAAAAACAATTAAAACATTTACATTTGAATTACAATGTGAACTCCAGCTCACTCATTTTGTCTCTTGGCTTGCTGCGCATTTGTCTTTTCTCTAACTGTCTCTTTGTCCCTTTCTCTTCTCTGTATGCCTTTTTGTTTATGGCTGCTGCGTAACTCTTGAATTTATGAACTGCATTTTTATTTTATTTTTATACCAGTGCTTTATATATAAATGAATCTGCTGACTGTAATTCAATCCTTTACACACAGCAAGTGTCTTGTTGATGTGGCGAGTTCCGCAGTCCGGAACATACATATATTACAATTGTATTACATTAATAATCGCCCTCCCATTAAGCTGAGGCCTGTGGGTCTACAGACCATGCGGCATGTTTTAATACAACCGCAACCATGTTTTATATATCTCACAGCAATTATTTTATATAAACAATCGCCCTCCACCTTAAGCCTTTGGTCTTATATTACAATCCAATAAATCAAATCACAGCCTCTAATACGATTGATCAAATGGACGCGATGACCACATAAAACATGGCTCATAGTGCAATCGGGTCCGAACTTTGAACAAATGCAATCGGGGCACACAGTATAAAAGTTCTGATTGCGATCAGAACACGGATGCGATTTGCACATATTAACTCCCGCATATAACAGGATCGGGTCCGCCACTTCAATCACAACATATTACACAAGTCGTGCGATCAATCGGAAAGTTCCGATTGCGATTAAGATCCCGGATGCGATTGAACCTATTAAATCCATCGTATAATGCCATCGGGTCCGGACTTCCAATCGCAATCGCAACTCATATGTTCTCCGATGCGATTGACCAATGCCGATGCGATTTGACCGTAACTCAAATATGTATTATCCCCCGTTTATACACCCATCGGGTCCGGGCTTCAATCGCAATCGCAACTCTCAGTTGGTTGCATGTTCCGCTACCCTTGCGATCTCCGATTGCGATTGGGGAGGGGTCCCACCTTATCAAACTTTGTTTTATGCGCTCCATAATATAAATGCCTTGGACCTTTGTTTATGTGATGCACTGCACATATATGTTTATATATATTTTTGCCGCTGGAGTGAAGCGATTTCCGGAATAAGTTTGTGTTATATTATATGTATAACGCCGGTTGGAGTGTGCGATTCCCGGAATATGGTTCTGTATTATATGCATTGTATTGCCGCTGGAGTTAAGCGATTCCCGGAATAAGTTTGTGTTATATTATATGTATAACGCCGGTTGGAGTGTGCGATTCCCGGAATTATGCATATGAATGTATCTGCCGGCTTGGGCGATTCTCGAAATTTTATAACGGCTCTGCCTCTGCCTCTGCTGCTCCTGTCGCTCTGCCTCTGCCTCTGCTTCTTTTTGCTGCCCTGCCTCTGTTCTTCGCTGTGCCTCTGCCTGTTTCTGCTTCAACACTGCCTCCTTTGTTGCCTTTGTTACTTCTTTGTCTCTTCCTTTCTGCTATATCTGTTGTCTTAGTTTCTTTGTGCTCCTTTCTCTATTGCGTATATAGAATCCACTCCACTTGTTATACTTGTAGCACATCCTATGAGGCTCCGATCTTCTATGCCTTCAATTCAACAGTTCTTTTCCTCAACTTCGAACTCCGCTACGTTACCAGAGTTCTGTTCCTCATCTTGATTTAATTCTGCAGAATGAATTGATGTATTCTCCCCAACAGTGCTTCACAGTCTTCCCACTAGAATAATTGTTCCTCATCACTCTGTCTCATTCCTCAGCTACTTGTCTTATGCTCTCTTTGTTTCATCTGCTCCTTGACTGATGCTACTCCTTAATTCTCCTTTTGCTGCCTTAGGTGGTCTTCCTTTGCCATCTCCTTTGCCTTGTTGCTGCCTCAGGTGTTCTTCGTTTGCCATCTCCTTTGCCATCGATGACAACATTTCCAACATAGGAGACTAGGTAATTTTACGGCTACAACCATACAAACAAATTTCACTCAAGCAAGCTAAGAAGGATAATAAATTATCGCCAAAGTACTATGGTCCTTACAAGGTGTTGCAAAATATTGGTACTATGGAATAATAATTGGAGCTTCCTGCTTCTTCGCGACTGCATCAATTTTTCCATGTTTCATGCTTAAATAAGGTTATAGGGGACAAACTTCCAGTTCAAACAATATTTCCAAAACTTGATGAGGAAGGAAAAACCATATTGGAACCTAAAGCAGTCACAGAAACAAGGACTCGACAGCTACAAAATTGATCAATTTCAGAGTATCTCATCAAATGGAAGAACTTACCCACTGAAGATTCTATATGGGAGGATGAGAATTTTATACAGAAGCACCCGAAGCCACACAGGCATTGGGGACAATACTTTTTTGAAGGAGAGGAGCATGTTAGGTCCCTATATTACTAGTATAGTCCCTTATTGTTGTTAGTGTAACCCCCTTATTGTTATCGTTGTACCCTTATAACCTCCATATTGTTATTATTGTGCCTTTACATTATTATTGTTAGGTCAGCTCATATTACATTTTGGCCCTATGGACTCCTATATACAGAAAGGAGGTTTTGTCATTTGTATCATCCAAGAATTGTTCATTTATGTAATGTATTGGAGGTTTCCCCCTTGAAGTGGCTTATTTATAAGGCGTTGATCTCTCTTTTCTTCTATTTTTGGAGCTAGTTTCATAACAGATACACACTTATTTAATTTTGTAAAGGCATGCTCACATTTCCCTATCCAGTCAAAATCCACATATTTAGAAATCAGATAAATTAATGGGGATGCAATATTTGAAAAATTCTATATAAACCTTCTGTAATACCCTGCATGTCCCAAAAAACTACGTACCTCTTTTTGTGTTTTGAGTATCAGAATTTTCAGAATTACTTCTATCTTAGCACGGTCTACTTTTATTCCTGCAACAAAAATAAAATGCCCAAGCACAATACCTTCATTCATCATCATGTAACATTTTAATTCAGTGCTTAAAGCAACATTACTTTGTACAGATCGTTCCAATACTTTTTCAATATTATCTAATGTTGTTTCAAAGCCATCACCATAAGGTGTAAAGTCTTCCATGGAAACTTCTAAATAGTCATTTAACAAGTCTGAAAATATTCCCAATATTTCCCTTTAGAAGGTTGTTAACGCATTACAAAGCTCAAAAGGGAGAACTTTGTATGCAAATGTCCCCCAAGGGCAAGTAAAGCTGGTTTTATCCTGATCCCCTAGGGAAATCTGTATATGATTATAACCACTGAACCCATCTAGAAATGAAAATAATTTCTTTCCAGAAAAGCTATCAAGGACTTGATCTATGAATGAAAAAGGGAAATGGTCCTTTTGAGTGACCTTGTTCAGTTCTCTATAGTCTACACAGACTCTCCACTTTTCATTCTTTTTAGGAACAATAACAAGTGGAGATACCCACTGACTACTATAAATGGGATAGATGAAGTTGGCATTTAGGAGCTTTTGCAATTCTTCTTTTGCTACTTCCTTAAGTTTTGGGTCCATGTGTCATTGTGGCTGCATAACAGGATTCTAATCCCTTTTAAGTAGATATGGTGAGTGCATAGGCTAGTGTGAATTCATTTCATGTCCGTGTAATCCCATGCAAATGCATTTTTATATTTATGTAACATCTTTAACATCATTATGTTCTGTTCGGGAGTCAGATTAGGATTAACATTCAGATTTTTACCTGGTTCTATTTCAACTAGGTTGCTCTTGATATTAGGAATGGTCTTCATATGTTCTAGGCTTAAATATTCCACAGCATATTCTTCCCCCAAGTCCTTAATAGAAGTGACAAAGAGATAATTACTGATAAAACCATTTATAATATCATCTTCTATTTCATCCTTAAAATAATGGGCTTTTCCAAGTGTGAGAAAGGACTGAGAGTAATTTGATTCATGTTCAAATTCATCCCATAAGGGATTTCCCAAATCCTTACTTGGTTTTGTAGGAGGGCAAAGGCTGAGATTCTTTGTGGCCTGTCCATCTGAAATTGTCATGAAGCCTGAACTACAACCTATAAATGCATCAGCGGTGGCCAACCAAGGCCTTCCCAATATCAGGGGATGCCCCCCCAAATTTGATTTGGTTTGTAAGATAATAAAGGCTGATGGATATCTCCAGGAATCCACTATGATGAGTATGTCCTATAGCACCCCCTTTGGCTTAACACGATACCTATATTCTAATTATAGCACTATAGGTGATTGTGTCAACCCGTGAAATCCTAAGGTGGTAAATATTTTATTATTCATTACATTGATTGTTGCCCCTAAATCGATTAGTGTATTTGGAATGGCATCTCATCCATATAAATAGTGATTTTGGTGTTCCCTGGGTCATTATATTTAGTCAAATGAGGCTAACCAGTCATTAGTTCTAATAGTTTTCCCATCACATGAATAGTGACAGGGTCCTTGGGCTTCCTTCCAAGTTTTATAACACACAGGTCCCTTACTGTTTTCACATAGATGGGAACATCCTTAATGGCTTGTAGCAGGGGAATCCTTATGTGTATATTTTTTAACTCCCTGAGAAAATCATATTCGGGTTATGAAATTATCCTAGTTTTTGATAATATTTGCAGATATGGGGGATCCTTAGTTACTATAGTAGTTGGGTTGGATGTTACAGATGTATCAGAATTACTTGAATTAGTTGTTACAGGTGTATCAGCACCATTTTGTCTAGTTTTAGCAGTTTTGTTAAGATCCATAGGGCCATCCCTAGGGGATTCACATTCTTCCTCAGTGATGACAGGGGAGGTTTTTACTACTTTTCTTGATCGCATATGGATTTAATTTCATTCAACAGGGGTAATGTAGTAAGTTTTTCAAGAAGTGGGGGCTTCTAAATTATGGCTTGCCTTATTATTTGGGTTAGGTTTAGGTTGTATAGGTAATTGGGGACGTATGGGAGGAGTAGTAGTGTAGGTTTTAACCCTGTACAAAAATTATCAGCAAACAAATCTTAAAAACAGAAAATAAACAATAGCAAGAGAATAAAACATAAAACATATATACACATATATTTTCCCCTAGATCCCAAATCGGGACTACCAGCTTGATTTTTCATTATATTTATTTTAGTGTTACAACACATATATACATGCCGAAGGATTCATAAACCCTAATCCATTAAGCCTGGATTAGAACATAACCGTAGTTCCCTTGACCGGATCTACAAAATATCAAGGGCCGAAAACCATCATGCTCCAAAAACATGTGCAAACCCATGTACAAAACCATGGGTGGGTCTACCCACCGAAAAATAGGGTCCAAAAAAAAATTTCTTGGGGCCCTGCCCCGAACCCCAAATAGGGGGGGCTACTACACCTGGTGCAATGTACAGGGGGGTTGTGGCCCCCCGCACATGCGAATAATCATGTAAATAATATAACACATACCCAACAAGTAGTAGCAGATGATGGAAATTTTAATTTTTGTTGCACTGGTAACACACGAGGGTTTCATCTCCAATTCTAAGGCCAAGGATATGGCTAAGATGGAGGATACTAAAAATAATTCGAAGGATACCATTGATTCCATGGTGAAGGAAACTGAGCTAGCGGAGGAGTAGGATACTGCCATGGAAATTGATGAGTATTATATACATTATTACATGGATTAAAAGAAAAACCTTGGGACATACCTGGTGGTCATGTTTACCAAGGTTTCCTCAATCCAATGAAATAATAAGATTGAAACTCCTCGCCTGATTCCTTGATTACATCCTTTAGTCTTGGAAGCTTCGGGAAATTACATGTGAAGTGTTCCAAGTCACAAATGTTGCACAAGCTAATGTTGTTGACCCTTCAATCCTTCAAGGAGTGTTTGTCTTTACACTTTGGGAAAAACAGGGCCAAAGCCTTTTTAGCTTCATATTTTGCTTTCTTCACTTGTGCGTTTTTCAATTGGGCAGATAAGGTACTGAGAATATCAGCCTTGATATTTCAAACAGGCTTCCAATCTCAGCTCTGGTCACACCCACTTGCGGATTTTTTTATTCTGACATAAGAATCATGTGCCATGCTTCTTCCTCGTGATGATCCTCGTGAACACCTTAAGCAAATATTCACTATTCATTCATATGGTTCCTAAGATATATCCAATTTTCCTAGTGGATTTATAATTTCAAGGAAATCATCTCTCATCCCTTGAATAAATATTGTTTTCAAGATTTCTAGATCCAAATCACCATGCTTAGACATCTGTAAATTTTAATGAAACCGTTCTACATAACCTTCTAGTCTCTCATCTTCTTTCTTATTGATTCTGAACAATTCCTCCTTCAAGTTCTTGGTTCAAAAATAATCCTGATATTTTTCCAAGAACGTATTCTCCATATCTCCCCATGTCCGGATAGTAGCAGATTGAAATCCCATAAACCATCTCAATGTTGCACCTTTCAAAGTTGCAGGAAATAGCTTTGATTTCTAATAATCTCAAGTGTTGTTGCAACTTCTACACATAACATCAAATTCAAACAACAAAGTATCAAGATATTCTATAGTTAATCCCTGAAAATATGGAGGAATTGATAGAGGGATATTTTTCATAGGGGCTTCTCCCCTTATATCACCTATTGGAAATTCAAAGGTGGTAATAGTGTTATATGTCCCATTGTTGTTATCCCCCATTGGAATTTCTTTTGTTTCTTCTTCTAGTGAAGGTTATTCTGAAGATTGTTCGGATTTATGGTCTGTAGATAAGGATTCTCGTGATTATTGCTCATATTTTTCTAGGGATGGTTGTTTTACTGCACTTCCTAGATTAGGGTATTGGAAAGTGAAAGAATGTTTTTCAGATTATTGCTCTAGATAATTCCCACTAGTTTTCCCTTGTCCTTATAATCCAAAGTCCTGAACACTAGTCTCTCCCTACTGTTCCTGAATTAATTTTGCAGTGCTGGGAGTTTGAAGGCTAGTTTGAGGAGAATGGGGTCCTAAAACAGAGGAACCAGAAACTCTTAATTTTACTATGGAAGTAGTAGCTTTTTGTGGGCTTTTTTTCCTTACGTTCTTATGTGGTGTTGAATTTTCATTCTCGACCTTTGAGATCAGTTCTTGAATGTATGTGGTTCTCCCTTGATCAATGTTTCTCTTCTTCTTAGGTTGACCCCTTTTACCTGTAGGTTTATTATATTTTCTACGGTTTTCTTCTTCTCCACTCATACATTCTATACATGGACCCAATGTATAATTATTTTCACACTATAAGTGTCCTAATTATTACAGGGGTGAGCCCGCTTAGCTATGTTAGAGCGATGCACAGGTTCCTACCTCTCGTCTTACCACCCAGTACCTGTAAAATTAGATACATGCTATATATATATATAAAAATTCACTAACACACCCTAAGTTTTCTAATTGTTACAGGGGTGAGCCCACTCAAGTATGTTAGAGCGATGTGCAATTTCTTAACTCTCGTCTTACCGCCCAACACCTATAAAATTAGGAACACACTATTGAAAGAAAAACTTCAAAATAAAAGCGTTGGTTGACTATATCGCTACAACCTTCCCTGACAATGGTGCCAAAATGTTTAAACGGTTTAATCACTTTTAAAACGACTAAACCGCAACCATTAATTTTAAACCAGGGTAAGTATTTTTATTTCAAAGGTGTCTACACTATCTGTGTCGATACATAAATAGCCAGGGGAAATATAAAAATGTTGTAGAACACAATTACAGAATTCAAAACATTCTTACATAAATTAAAAATACACACTCCAGGAATGAAACTCACTCAACGCAGAAATAATTCACACTTCATAAACTTCAGAAAATAGGTGTGTCATGCATCATTATAGATCTAACCAATCTAGTGTAACATCATATAATCAATATGAAAACAAAAGTGTATATGCGCTACAATATATGCAACGAAAATAAGAAAGCCACACCCATATAAGGAAAGAAATTAATATACTATTGTGATCCCTGCTAAAGAGGAGGGCCCTTCCTCCCTAGAAGAGTGCAGGGATGGAAAGAAAACTAGTTAAAGATTCAACACAAAATATGTAAAAACATCACCAAATGTGTATTGTATTAAAATTATTGAAATATACAAGATCTAAATGTTAGTATTGTTCCTGTGTGTCACCCCCTTCCTATGAGACTGGGCCTTTTTATAAAGTATTTTACAAGTCACAAAATTAGGGAACGGATCAGTCATGAGAATATCGTGATTCTCATGCTGATCGAATTAGAAATAAAATAGAAGTTGTTGAAAACAATTTTCAATTAAAAGACCTATTATGGTTACACCATATTTACAATTGTAACTGCTTAGATATTCAACCGTCTGCAGGTAGTTTCATGATATTCAATAGTTGTGTTTCAGGATAGTGGTTACGGTCTTTGGCAGTTTGCGGTGTAGCAACATCTTCACAGTGTCACAAAAACTTCAAGGTGTAACAACAAAATTCGGGGTGTAAAAACAAGTAACAACAATAGTTTTTAAACCCCTGATCCTTGATAATCATAGAAACACATGAAAGAAAAATATCCAAAATACCTTTCCCACAATTTCCCTGGTTAGTCAATCCAAAAAGGAATTGTTTCATTCAATATTTAACATAAAATGACATAATAATATGTCGGAGAAAATATTGTTTTGATACCAAGGGAAAGTGGCATTATATCAAGAGATTCATAGATTTAATGAAATGAAATGACCAAAAATAGGGAAAGAGGTGCCTAAAATACCCTTAAATAATGCACCCAACACCAAGCTTCTTCATTTTTCTTTTTTGATTGTTAACTTGTTGAGGCTTGACCCTATTGAGCTTTGATTTATATGTTTCCCTAGAAACGATGCCAAAAAATGTCTCCACCTTTCTTACACACCCAATTTAATGTGGGGAAATTCCCTAACCCCACTAGATGTGACTTTGGTGGCAAATCTTAGAATTGGGGTTGTCACCTAATCCCAAATTTTTTCATCTAATCTCTCTCCTAGGTAAAGCCAAGGGGGTTGGATCCTAAGGAAATTACTAAGGAAGGATTCTTATAATTAACAATTTCTAGGAGATTATTATTTAACCAATAAAGCAACAACCATTCAAAGACTTGAAATGTAATTTGAAGCAAGGAATCAAACTAGCAAGTATAAATAAATTATGAGCATACAATAATAATCAAAATGTAAATAGATCAAAGTGATTCAACAATACACCCTACAATGAAAATTTATGTAATTAGACCAGTTCCAACAATAATAATGTTACAAGAAATAAAATATGCTCAAAAGGTTGCATTGTCGTTGCAACAAACACCCTCCAAAAATTTTCTTACACTTGAGTTTCGAAGCCTACTTGTGATCCTATGATCTGTCATTCCTCAATTACTCGTAGTCACTTCATGGCCGGTTTATGTTTTTTAATTATCAGATTCACTTGCTTACATATGCCTAGATTTTGATGCATTCAAAAGTGTTTTTCTTACAAGTTAGCCTAGCATTTTATGGGTATATTAGAAATTCAAACCCTGTGAAATTCTAGATGACAGTGATCGCGCACAGGCAGGAAAAAATCATTGCACGGTTCTCTATTGTTGATGACTGCGCAGTCCCAAAAGGTAGTGCTTGCGCAATCTCTGAGGATAGTGATTGCACATCCAATGGAGACAGAGGTTGTTCCATCCATGTAAATAGTCAATGGATAATCCGAAGATTGTCAGTTCCCCCATTGTTGGTTATGAACAGATCATCTCTCTGGTGAGTTTTCTCAATTGTCACTTTTGTGCGCTTTGATTTTCATTAAAATAACTTTCAATTTTGTGACTTTCATTTTTTCTTACTTTCACTTCTAAAAGTGGTTATTTTATGTCTTCTTCACTATACCATGTGTCACTTCCACTTTATTTTATCTTTTGCAAGTGTCGTATTTTGGTATGGGAAGTGTCGCACGATGTGAAAGCAGAGATTTGGGTTCACTTCCAGATGAAAATTGGGTGTCGATGGGTGTTAGAAAATTATATATTACAGAGAAATGCAACACATAAAATATGTGGAAAAAAACAACCACACAAAACACATAAAACCAGAGAGACACAGATATACATGGTTCACCCAGTTTAGGCTATGTCCACCCTGAACATCCAGTCTTTCCTTTCTATTATCTAGCAAAATGAAGAGACACAACCTACAATAGATCCGATGTAATATCCTCTGTTCTCTCACACAATCTCCCTATCTATGTCTCGCTCTGAGAATACACATAGAATACATAGCCACAATACAATACCCTCATACAAGCGAGGGGTTGCCTTCTAGGGAAAAAAACCCTGAACTAAACAAAACTTCTACCGTTAGATCATCCGCCTAATGAACGACCCAGATTGACTAGAAATTACTATACTTTTACAAGGCAATTTTACATCTGTTTTTTACATTTTCCTCATCCCCCTGGACCCCCCAGGTAGCATTTAATTACGGGCGGCGTTGCCGCCCCATTAAGGTACAGGGGTCCAACGTTGTGATACAAAATAAACAAGATAATTAGGCTCCACACCCAACAATGGGTTTTATTTATGATATAGAGATGTATTAGACTCGTTACCAAAGTTCCATGCACTATCGCACTAGCATTGTCACTGCCATTTCAAAGTGTATCTGAATTGTCACACATGAATGTAAGTGTTGTTCTGTTGTTTTTTTGATGAGGACATGTTGATTACGGATGGTAAGTGCTTCCTTTTCAAGTGGTTGATCATAAATAAGTTTGTGAGTATGTTCAAGTCATGTTCGGGTCCCATCATTCTGCTCTTCGGTCTCGCACTTAGCCATTTTCTGCAACTGATCCTTATCAGACCAACCTCCTTCCAAACTGCCTCCCTAAATTATGCATTGCGCAGTCTTAGGCCACAAGAATCTTGTCCTGCCTCTTGGAACTGCACAATGCGAAGTAATTTCCTCCAAGGACTGCACATTGTGCAATAAAAATGCTCACAATTAGCCTCCTTCTCCCTAGAACTACACAATTCATCCTTCCAGTCAGCCTCTATCTACATATTAT
The DNA here is from genome assembly GCA_034641835.2 of Pinus albicaulis. Taxonomy (NCBI): domain Eukaryota; kingdom Viridiplantae; phylum Streptophyta; class Pinopsida; order Pinales; family Pinaceae; genus Pinus; species Pinus albicaulis. The sequence goes on from CM076579.1 coordinate 1,010,230,686, forward strand.
GCAGTTGCAGCTAGAAATCTCTCTCTTTTGTTCCTTGAACTGCGCAATTGTGCAATCCAGATGCCCAACTTCCCTCCATAACTACGTATTGCAAAGCCACAGTGGGAAAGCATGCCTCACTGTGACTCTCAACTGTGCAATCCTCCTTCTAGGGAATCTTGAACTAAGCGTTATATAGTTGTAATCCTCAGTCCCTCACTGTTTCCCTATGGAACTGTGCACTTTACAATCCCTGAGCCTTCCTCTTATTCTAGCACCCAGTTCTAAGTCAATCAATGGATTTCATGAAGAGAATTAGAATAGGATATTTCCATAGTGATGTCGTCTTGTAATAAGTGGATTTCACTTGCAGGTACTATATCTTGACACGAAAGGATGATGCTCAAAGAGGAAGAGAAAGAGACTATGCTATAAGACACTTGTGAATTTTGAACCATGAATAAGTCATTGAGTAAGAAGATGAAAGGACAGTATCTTACGACAGAATATCAAATATCGAGATCACATGACGGATCCATTTCAATCAACCCCTTAGAGGATGAATACAAATCACATGCAAGATCCATCATGAAGATGTCAAGGAATTAGCAGTAAGAAGAGAATCTTGGCATTAACACATCATCATGAAGTTCCATGTCATCATTGCCAAGTTATGGCTTGTACAAGAATCACATTAAGAGTCACATGCGTCATAGTGTCTTGCCACATCATTTGTGGAATGTAATTGTATAATTTCCCAAAATGAAAAAATGTAAATATTTGGAAAACCAAGGTTCCTACATGGAATATGAAGAGTCATTATTGAGTTCTAAAGTAATATAGAATCTCAAAGGTCATGTAAGAATTCAAAAATTCATTGTAGAATCTCAAGGGTCATGAGGGAGGTCAAGAGTCACATGGGAGGTGAACACTGTTACCGATGAAATAGGTAACCGCATTGTTACCTACTTTTTTTCGGTAGCATAAAAAGCACCCGATTTTGAAAAGTGGTGATGCAGAATCACCCCTTTTTTTTTGTGCACATTTTTGACACTCTAATATTTTTATTTATGAAGTATGAATATTTGTTTTAAAATGTTAGTGATTTCCATGCTAATTTTGAAACGTATTGATGCAGCATCAACTTTTTTTTTAGAGCGGTGATTTTCATGCTAATTTTGAAACGTATTGTTGCAGCATCAACCTTTTTTTTAGAGTGGTGATTTTCATGTTGGTAATAAAACGCAAAACTTGAATTAAAAATATATATATATAAAAACAATAAAAAAAACCAATAAAAATGTAAAAAAAAAACAAAATTAACTCGTAAAATAAAAATTTAAACAAAAATAAATAAATAAAACAAGAAAACGAAAAAAAACAAAAATATTCGAAAATTATATCAAAAGAAATGACAAAATTTGAAAAAAAAACACATAATTTAAAGAAAAAAAACAAAAATTAACCAAAAAAATTAAAAAAAAAACATCAAAAACTTTTTTTTCTAAGTTATTAAAAAAACCATATAATTAAAAATAAAATAAAATAAAATAGAAAATTTAAAAATAATTAAAATTACAAAATTAAAATTTAGATAAAAAAAATAAAATAAAATTTAAAAAAAAATTAATTTAAAAATTTAAATGAAAAAATAATAATAATAAGAAAAGAAAAATACAAATTTTAAAATTAACAAAAAACACAAATTAAAAAAAAAAAACAAAAACAAAAAAAAAAACAAACCAACAAACAAAAACAAAAACAAAAACAAAATTGAAAATTGAAAAAGAGAATTAAAATAAAAAAACTATCATTAAAAAACAAAAAAATGAAAAAAACCACATGCTTATTTTTTTTTTTAAATGAAACAATTTATAAATTTTAAAAATGAAAAACTAAATAAACTAAAATATTAAAAAAAAATTAAATTCACTTAAAATTTAATAAATTTAATAAATAAATTTTAAATTTTAAAAAATAATCAATCTTAAAAAAATAATAATAATAATAATAATAATAATAATAATAATTTTTTGAAATTAAAAATAAATAAATAAATTAAAAATTAAAAAAATAAATTAATTAATTAATTAATTAAAAAAAAAATTAAATTAAATAAAAAATATTAAAAAATTAAAACAAATTAAATTTCAAACATAAAATTTAAATTTTCTATTTTTTTATATCAAATAAACCAATTAAATTTTTTTTTTTTAATTTTTTTTTAATGGGTCCAGCAATTAATTACGAAATCTTACCTTGTCATCATATAAATTTAAAGTTCTTTCCACCAATAGTAGAACAGAAAGTGATTTGTATCTACCTACCCAACGAAAAATTGTACGTACTTCACATTTTTTAATGGGTGCCGGGTGTCTGGAGTTGAGAGGAATGACGTCACAATGCACACACTAGTGTATTAATACAGTAAGCCTGTCGATAAATCACGCAATGGCTGGTGAAACCATCTATGCAGTAAGCCCAAATCACAAAAGAACCAAGCACTAGTTTAAATAAAATTCTCAGGAAGAAAGAAACGAATGCACTAGTTTAAATAAAATTCTCATAAACCTAATATGGCCCTCACTAATAACCACCAAGCCCTCATTATAACGGGCTTGTTCAGATGCATAGGCCAACTTGTTTGGATGCATGAAAACGCTAGCTTGTTTGTTAGGGCAACGGCGGATACTTTTCGCCACCATTATACGGATAGTTACACCTTAAAAAAAAAAAAAAAAAAACATTTTTTGTGGGAGGCTGATTCCCGGAATCGGCCTCCCACAAAAAATGTTTTTTTTTTTTTTAAATTTTAAGATGTAACTATCCGTATAATGGTGGCGAAATATGGCTCCATTTGGTGACATTCAATTCCCGGAATTGGCCTCCCACAAAAAATCCCTTTTTTTTTTTATTTTTTTTAATTTTTAATATTTTTTTTTTTTTTTTTTTTAAATTCAAAAAATTTAAAATTATTTTTTTAATTTAATTTTTATATTTGAAATTTAATTTGTTTTAATTTTTTATTTTTTTTTAATTATTTTTTTTTTAAATTTTATTCATTTTTTTTGTTTTTAATTTTTTTTTTCTAAATTTTGTTAATAATTTTTATTTTTTATTTTTTTTTCATATTTTTTATTATTATTAAATTTTATGTTTAGTTTTTTCATTTAATTTTTTAAAATTTAATAAATTTTGTATTTTTTTTTTAATTTTTTTGAACTTAATTTTTTTTTTTTTTTAACTTAATATTTTCAAATTAATTTGTTTTTTATTTTATTTTTTTCAATTTTTCATTTTTAAATGATTTTTAAAGTTTTTTAACTTTTTTTTTCCACAGAAAAAAATCAGTAACTTTTTATTATTAAAATGAAAAGTTACAAGGAACATATGCATAGCACTTCAGACAACTGCCCAAAGGGCACATGTGCTTTTAGCACACCAATCAACGTAGCAAAGCTACCAAAAAAGAGTCGAGAAAAAAGACAGAGAAAAACTACTTGGTTCAAATAAAGAACCACAAAGGCCAGAGCGTAGGTAGCTGTCCCACTGCTCAGGTTTTCCTCCCCTTCTTCTTCTCGACCTTGCGCCACCCGCTCTCGGAAGGCGCAGATGATATAAGGACTAACTGATTTTCTGATATTTGAGGTCCTGTATCCTTGTCTGACTCTGAAGTGTCCGAGGAATGATGACGTTTGACTCCTCCGGCACCTATGTCCTCATTTGTCCTTTCTGACTGAGTCTGATGGTACTGTGGGTCCTTTTGATCTGAAGTCTCATTCCTTTGAACTTCTTGTCCTTGGGTGGTCTCATTTTCTCCAGTGGGAATGGGTTCCTCCTCTGCTTCAGATTCCTCGTCCTCTGAGACCGGAGGAGGGTAATGCCACCCTTTTCGATGCTTCTCTTTCTGTTTCTTTTTGTTGTTCCCTTTCTTTGCGTCCGGGCATGTACTTTGAAGGTGTCCTGGCATCCGACAATTTCTGCATCTGAAGGCAGTATTTTCATAATCTAGTCCTTGCAGCCAGTTCTGTTGCTTGTAAGACAGCATAATATTCTTCGGCAGTCCTTTGCTCAGATCCACCTCTACGCAGATCCGAGCGAAGGTATAGATTCTCTCCTCAATTCTTTCTGTATCGGTTTTGATGTATTTTCCAATGCTGTTGCCAATTCCCTCCAGAATCTGATCACTCCAAAAGTGGAGAGGGAGATTATGTAAGCGCACCCATACTGGCATTCTGGCCACTGTCATGGTATTTGGGTCGAAATCAGGAAACCAAGGGGTCAGGAATAGGCCTGTAGAACCCCAAAACCAAGGTCCTGATTGAATAACAAGATCTCTGATCTCCGTAGATTTAAACTTAACAATGAAAAAACCTTTGGAACAGAGGTGAATGTCACATTCCATGGTCCATCGTGTGAAGATCCAATGGAACATATCCATAGGTTTAGGCCAGAAACAATTAAAACGGCAGATGAGTGCTTGGGTTTCATATGACTTAACATAATCCTCTGTACCTGAAGAATCGATTTTGAAAATAGGTGTTTGTCCTAACTGTTCCACTATATAAGGCCTTGGAACAACTCCCTCTTGAACCGGCGGCGGCCCTGTAGATTTGGTACCCTGTAGGATATTTTTGTAGGAGGGGCCGCCAGTTGGTTGCTGCTGGGGTGTGGCTTTTTTCCCCTTTTCTCCTCCTGCAGTGCTTGGTCTCCCTTGCTGAACAGCGCCCCCTCTCAGCTGAAGATTCAGAAAGATGGTCGATTCAGCTTTGACTCCATATTCCATCATTGATCTATTTTCCTATAGAGAGTGTCTACCACTCACTAGGTGCTGGATCGGGACCGGATATCCCAACAGTTCCCAGATCTGTTGTTTCAGGTGCAGAACAGAGTTTTCTGCTCGTATCCATATTAAGTATGATTTAACCATAGGAGATTTGACAAAAATCTGAAAAAAAATTGTGAATACCTGCTGGGAAGAAGAGGGCAGGTCCATTTTCTGATTCGGCAGGCTCATGGATAAAGCAGGTCGAGGAACATGGAAGCAGTCGGTGCGAGGGCAAAACTTTGGATCCTTTGCAGGCCGATCCAGCAAGTTCGATGGACAGATCCTCTTCTTTCGTGCGCCCGAGAAACTATTGATGGGGTTTCCAGGGTTGCAGCTACTTATACAAGGATTCACTGCTAAACCAGCAGATTCGAAACCGAAAGGGGTTTTTGCCATGCAGGCCACCATCCAGACAGCGGCTAAACCAAAGGGCAACCTGCGCATAGGCGTCCTAATCTGGTGATTTACTTCTGCAACCCATACGAAGTGGATTGCCTTCGTTAGAAGACCTGCATACCAAAATGTCAGGCTTGAGGGCCAGATCCAGATCTGACTATCTGCTATAGCAAGATCGGGGACTCCTTCCGGAAAGAGCCTGTTTGCGGATCCAAGAGCTGTGACGGCGACCTCTTCAAGTCCAGCAGAGTCGATGGCAGGGTATGGTGCCGCCCAAACGGCGGCTTCCTCTTTTTGGCAGTCAAAACTGGCCAGAAACCCGCAAGCCCACGACATCATCGAAGTCTGGAGACGTCTAGCCTGGTTGGAGGCCAAACCCGCGCGAGAGATCAGGACAACTCTGCAAACCCTAATCGCCTGAACCGCCATTAAAGTTTTTTAACTTTTTATTTTAACAATGTTTCTTTTTTTTTTTCTTTATATTTAAAATTTATTTTTTATTTCAATAAAATCTATATATATATATATATATATATATAATTAAATTTTTTTTTTCTTTATATTTAAAATTTATTATTTTAAAGTTAATAAAATCTAATATATATATATATTTAATTTAAGTTCATATATATATATTTATTTTTTATAATTTAAATTTAATTTATTTTTGAAAATTTATTTGTTTTTTTAATATATATTTTTTTAAATTTAATATTTTTATTGTATTTTATTTTTCATTTTATTTTTAATTAATTTTTCATTTTTTTACTTTTAATTTAAATAATGTTTTTTTTTTTTAATATATTTTGAAATTTTAATCTTTAATTTTTTTTTTTATTATTATTATTTTTTTTTTAATTTTGCTTAAATTTTAGGTTTTTTTTCTAATTTTTGAATTAAAATTTTTATTTTTATTTTTTATTTTTTATTTTTTTATTTCTATATATTTTTAAATTTTAAGCTTTAAAATATTTTTATTTTTTAAATTTATTTTTTTTCTTAAATTTTAGGTTTTTTTTAATGTTTGAATTTTAAAAATTAAAAAATGCTATTTCTATTTTTAAAAATGTCAAAAATATGACACAATTTTATTTTTTTTTGTTATTCCAACATCAACTGGTTTTGTTTTGAGGGTAGATTTTCAATCCTTTTTTCAAGAAACAATTTTGTTTTTAGCATGATTTTATAAAATGTTGAAATTTGACCTTAAAAAAAAAACCTAGTGCGTTCTGGAATACACATTTTTTGTTTTTGGGGTGTTTTTTCATGTTTTTTGAGTCTTTTTGGGCTAGAGTTCCCGTTTTGAAGTCAGGTTACCTATTTCATCGGTAACAGTGTTGGTGGAGAGTCACCTCATTGGTTATAAATACACCCTCATAACTCAAGCAAAAGAACTTTTTGGACTTGAACTTCCCACCTTGGATTCTCTAACATTGGCATAGAAGAGAAGATCTTTCTTTGGAGGAGCAAGTGGTGACTTAATTGTTAGTATGAATCTTAATTGCAAGTGTACAAAAAAGGACCACTTTCGCTGTGCATAACAAACAGCCGTAACATCAAATATGGCTGCCAATATCTTCAGATATGCAATTAGGTGATCAAGATAAATGCTGCAAAAATCTAGATCTATGCATTAAAAGACATTAAGCAGTAAATAAAAACGAGATTTACTCCATGCATCCAATAGACAAGACAAGAATATGTTGAATGAATTTTATATTAAGGGCACCTAGGAGAAAAATATAGAAGGATGTTACCAGTTCTCCTCAATGGGATGGGTTCTTGTAAGTCTTCAACACTTCAGGTCTAAAATTTTTCTCTCTTGATGGTGTAGAAAACCTAGACAAAAATGGAACTCAAAGGGAGCTCACAAGAAAAAAGATAGAAAAATATGACAATGATGGTGGATCAAAGTCAAACCAAAAATATAGATCCAGAGTGATCTTTAGGCAACAAAAGGTGATGAATGAACGAAAAAACCATTCTATTTATAACAAAATATTGAGTTAGTCTAGATATTGGTGCATAATTAAAACATTATTAACCAAATTAAGGTCCAACTTTTATGGAATATGTTATTATATTTGTTGGAGGGAAAAAGAATTTGACTTGGGTCAAATCCCCTTATTTGTAAATAATAAATAAATAAATGATTTATTTATCATTTTAAGGATGTGATTGAGTAATAATCAAATAAATAATTATTTATTTAATTATTAATGGATGATTTAGTCAAATTTAACAAGGAATGTTATTTAAATAAGGTTTAAATAATTATTCCTAGAAAAAAATAAGATAAATAATAATTTATCTAATTAATTTTCATGTTTTGGGTTAAATATGACCAGGAATATTAATTAAACTATTGTTTAACTAATTATTCCTTGAGGAAAATCAAACAAATGTGGATTTATTTAATATTTCCTCATGGGGTTTCCTGTTTAGACCATAAACAACTTAATAAAGATGTTTTACTAAGTTATTTTTCATAGTGAAATCAATTTTACTTAGGGTAAAATTGGTCTTACATGGTGTATAGGTCCATCTAATAGTAACAGGTTATATGAACAAAAAATGGTGTGACAGATTGCCCCCCAGCATGCAAGCATTAGGAGCTAATCGTATGACCGAAGTATGTTGTAAGAACTCAATCACTAGACACCAAAGGGGACGTCAAAGAGAGAGAAATATAAGGTAGACCAAAGTGCTAGAGGACTAGATCTTGAGGAGGTAAGACTTACAGGTGTGACAAGTCTCTTTTATGAGTGAGTACCTGTTCTATAGGTGGCAAGGGAGGCATACATATGCCTGCCGAGACAAAGTACAAAGAATAGTGCGTCCAGTAAACAAGGGATTGAACAATATAGTACATGTTGGCATAAACATGAGCCAGGTAAAAACATGATAATGAATCCCACATACATACTGTGCCTGGGATAACATCCAGGACTTATACAATAATATCTGAGTACCTGAGATACAAATACAACCCAAATGCCCCTGTAAACAGGAAAGGGCTCTGAAAATCTGACTGATACATGCAAACAAAAAGGTGTTGCAAGTGGTTGAGGCTGACATCATCAAATATATGGAGTTGCATCAAATGCTGTAATGAAGAGGTCATCCGGGCATGTGGGGGGCTACCTGTAGGGCCAACCCCTCATGAGGGATGAAAACATCTCACACACACCCGGGAATTTCTGGTATCATCTGCGGCATCACTGAACCATCAAGTATACGGATCTCGATCATGCTGAAAGGACCTGGAGCTCAGAAACAATCAAGTCAAAGGGTTGTAAAGAGTCCCTTTACCTGATCCAAGGCACCGAACAAGAGTGGAAGCTGGAACCAAGGTACACCACCCTCTATAATTGTCTTCTGGAATGAATGATCTGATGTCGACAGAAGGAGGTAGGCCATAGGTGAGGCAATAAGGGATCCTCAACTAAGGCACAAGATAAAATAGTAGAGCAACTGACAGACTGACACTAGGGATGATGATGAAAATGGGGGTACTGAGTAGCGGGCAGACGACTTCCCTTGTTAGAGCATAAAGGGCATGGATGACCTGGTAGCGACTGACACAATATCATGAGTGATAGGGGACAGTGGGATTGAAGGCCATAATGTGCGACACGAGAGAGGAGCCAAGCAATGAAGGATGGAGGAATATAGTGGGATCCAAAGGGATTCGAAATAGACTCCATGAATGCGATGATGACTCAACTCGGATGCTCTAAACAAGGGTGACTCGATGATGCTGCCACACAGAAAAGGTCCAATGGGGACCATGAAAACAAGAGTACATGATGGTTACTCACGACGAAAATTGACACGAGCATGGAAAAGTATGATGGCAAAGTGGTGCCCCAAGTACAAGTGTTGCAAGTGAAGAACTTTGATTTTGAGGAGTGGTGAAGTGACCCTTCTTGGAAAAAATGGGTCCTGGTGAAGTATCAAATAACAAAAAACTAACAGATACCCATTTGAGGGCTTGGTGAGAGCTTTCCAACGGTGCAGACAGTTTTTGAAACTGAGCTACGGTTTGGCCGCAGCAAGTGAAAGAAAAATCAGGAGTTTTCTTTTAATAAGGCATTTTCCCTCCAAATTCACTCATTTGCATGTGGAGTTGTGGTGAATGTAGAGAGGAGATAAGGCCCTAAATCTTGCGGTGAGCGTAGTAGACAAACCGACCATTGGAATTGAGATCCTTCAGTTGCAGGTAAGAGGCCTAACCCTACTCTTTCATTTCAGTGGATTGAAAGTTTAGTTTAGGTCCCCAGAGCTCAGGAACAGACCCTTGCTCCTCTTCATGGTTGGGTTGCACTTTTTGGGGCAAAAAATGCGACTTGGGTAACAAGTTTTGGGCAAAAAATTGCGACTTGTCCCAGGATTGGGCCTAAAAACTATGACCTGACAGGGAGGGGTTTTTCTATGCTGTTTTGTGGCTGATCACTGGGTTTTTGTGTTTGGATACAGTCTTTCCTATATGTATACTAACAAATATGATGGTTTTGTGCAGATATGGCAGAATTACGGATCAACTGGAGAGAGAGAGACCTGGACACATTACGGTAAGAGATCCGGGAGGATCAGGGTGTTCGTAGTGCATTGGCTAGGTTTGGGGTTCTAAAGTTTGTGGAGAACCCTTTGATGAGAGTTGGAGAGCCTTTATTTTCACGGATTGTCAGCTATTGGGACCCGGACCATGAGGTCTTTATAATGCAAGGGCACCAGATCGAGTTGACAGTCCAGGATATATATTTCCTGATTGGTCTCCCACCACTTTGGATGGTAGGAAATACTCATCCAGTGTTACCGCGAGGGCAGAACATCATGGAGTTTGTAGAGTGCCATTTTCATCCAGGTCTCCATGTCAAAGGGACATGGTTACCCATCGGGGATCTAGAGAGGTTAGAGACTCGTGCTGTGGCAGCAGCGGTGCTACGGATCTTGGGCAACCAGACACTCCACCACATCACTAGAGGGCAGATGATGCTTGTGGAGACTGTGTTGAGTGGGACCTACAATGGGTGGGCCCAGATGATGTTGTCGTCGTTTAAACAACAGTTGTCGCTATGAAAGCGACAAGTGAACCATGATTGTGCATATGGTACAGTTTTGTGCTCGCTCTTCTTTGAGAAGATCCCGACACTTTGACCTCGCATACAACTCCAAGATGGGGGCCCGAGAGAGCCTAGATGCACCGGTGGGGGTGACTACTGTGCAGAGGAGGTGGGGCAATCGGACAGGTGTTCCAACCCGAGTTTTTTGCGCATTGGGATTAGATGCCATTATACATAGATGAATATCCCTATAGTGGGATGAGTTATCGTGGGGACCCAGATTTTCCACTGCCTCCTGGTCGAGTATGGGGGGCCAATGGTAAGTGACAAATTGCTAATCTTTTTATGTGCATTGTAAAGTTTCAGAATATTGTATATGGTATTGATTCTTTCACTTTTGGTATGTAGATATAGTACCGGTAAAACCGGCCGAGTATATGGGATGGCCTGCAGTATTAGGAGCTGCAAGACCTAATGGATCTAGGGGGCCGCAAAATGAGGATGCACCAGCCCTCCTAGAGGACATCTGTCGTAGATGTGAGAGACTTCTGACCGGTGTTTCAGAGTGCGGCTGGCAAGACTTAGAGGACCAATACATAGAGCCATGTATTGGTCTACCCTTGGAGTGGTGAGGGGTCATGCAGCGCATGGAGATGGCCGGACAAGCAATGCGTAATCTACGAGCTGCGGGACCAGAGCCATTGGCTCGGGATCCTCCAGATAGTGATTAGTTGTGTAGGGGCAGGTGGTGCCCCCAATTTTGAGTTTTTGTAACATGCTATGGGCATGTCATATGTGTCAGAGTTGATGAACTCTAAAACATTTTATACGACACATATTATGGATGTGCATCGTTTTGATGGTCTAATGTTATTATCTTGTGTTAAATGCGCGTGCTAAATGCAAATCTAGAGTATTGTTTGCAATGATATCTACATAGTGATTTTGTGGTCTAAGTACATGACTGAATGTAATGATTTCAAATTCATGTATCAAAAGCTTCACTCGTAAATATCTTCTAAAAAAAATAGGATTATGCACATGATATACACCATTCAATTGGATGACAAGAAGCAAAGAACCTAAACGAACATGAAGGTGGAGGATGCGATGTGAAAGGGCATCGACTAGTAAATCTCACACTGCATCATATTCATCCTGATTATTGGTAGTAGTACCAATGCATACACTGTTCGAGAGAACAAGCGAATGCAAGGGGGTAAAGATGGCCCAACCTACCGAGGCTAGATTCTGGGAGTAGAGACTCGCACCATCAGCATAACCAATATAAGGTGTGGACGGGAGGTCCATTTGAAAGGTGCCACAAGACAATAAATGGGAGGATGATGAACAATGCTAGCAACTTGAGCGCAAAGTAGAAATCGAACGCACAACGCGAGAGGGAGTGTTCTGGGTAGGATGTCTACTACTCACACGCCGATAGTGAGGTGGAGTGTGGGAGCTACTGGAGGTGGAGCTTGTGCTCAGGCTCTGAAAGTCACCATAGACACGGATGGTTCCATCCCACTTATGGGCGGGAAAGATGAAGTTAGGGGTGGACAAGGCTTCCATGATGTCATCATCACAATAGAATATGGAGTGACTAGAGGAAGGGAGACCACATGACGCGACGAAGCTACCTGAATCATCATCATGAGAAGAAAGGTTCACATGTGCATCGTCACAGGGGATAACAGAAGAACAAGCAGATAAGGGATCTACCGATGTTAAGCCCAGGGTGATCGCTGAAGCGAGGTCAAGCGAAAAAATAGGGGAAGATGCAGAGGGAACTTCCACCAAGGGTCTCATGGATGATGATAGATAGAGGATGGTGGCCACAGGCTCTGTCATCTCGACATCAGGAGGGGGAATTTCAATGGGAGTAGGTAAGTCCTCAAGTTGTCCTGTAGCATGCTGCACAAGTACAGGAGAGGAAAATTGGTTCAGTTCAACCTCGTACTCCCGAACTACCTTCAAAGAGGTGCGGTAATGCGTAAGGCGGGGACAATGGTGGGAATAATGGCCATGGAGATCACATAAAGCATAGGGTTTATTGGTGTGAATAGTTTTAGGGTTCTTGGCTGCAGTCGAGGAAGAAATAGAGGCTTCAGGGACCGTAGACTCACGGAACACAACATTGACCATGGGCTTGATACGGGGCAGTTCAGGATAGTTATGGGTGGCATGGCTGACGACATCACACAAAGCACGAGGCTTTGGAGGCAGAGGAGGAGCAGGGTCAGTCGAGGCAGCCTTGTATTTTGATTCCCTCTTTCGAGCTTTTCCCTTCTTACCCGAAGCGGTCACAACAAGAGGTGTTCCTGTTGAGGTGGCTGAGGCACTATAGCAGCGGGAGAAGTCATGGGGACTGGTTGAACCGGGGTCAAAGTAAGATAAGGTTTGGGTTGACTAGGCAGGGTAGCAACTGGGGGATCAAGGTACCAGATGGGAATCCCAAGGGTCAGGTTAGGAAGAGAGAGGGTAGCCATGATAGGTACCATGTACACTCCTAGGGGGGGAGCTAGGAACGGTATCTGACCGGAGGGGTAATGGCTAGGCGGGACGGCTCCAAGATGGTTAAGGCCTAGAGGAACCATTCTAGGAGGGTAAAGAGGCTCATGGATACTATTTGTAGGTGAAGGGCCAAGAGGAGGAGGTCCAGAAGGCTGAATTAAAGGGTTAGGAGTAGGCTGTGGAGGGCGAGGAGGCTGCTGACTAGCCGAAGCGGGTCGCTTGAGGGCAGCCTGAGACGATTGCATCATGCAAACATTCGATGAGCTGGGATCAGAGGAAGGAGGAGGAAGACCAGGGAATGTACCAAGTAGAGAGGAGTATTTGTAGACTCCGAGTGAGACGTTGGTCAAAGGATCAACAATTTGCTTATTGGCCACCGAAGAGATGATGGACTCAGGGGAGGTCTGAGAATTCGGTTCGTAATATGTCAACTAGTCAATGGTGACTATATTTCTATTATGAGGGAAGGATATTTTGCAGTGAACCGCAGATGGGACAGCAGACATCGCATAGGTGTACCTACAACCCAATATAATGTTATAATCTAAGGGGGCATCTATGACTTCTACGTCAACGCAAACAGTCTTGGCCGCAAGAGTAATAGGACAGTTGCAGAATAGGCCGATGGGCTGGGAGGCATGGCCATCCCACGCTCGGAGAGTGATCGTGGAAGGAGCCAACTTAGGTGATCCGAGTTGCTTCCAAACTGAAGTGGACATCACACAGGTGGATGCCCCCTCATCAATGATGCACCGGGAAACGTTGGCGTTCCGGATCTTGACTAGGATTTGGAAGGCGACGGAAGCAGGGAGAGGAGGATGTTATAACCAGTCAACATCGAAGAAAATTGATCGATCATCGGAAGAATTTACAATGCCCATGGAAGATATTAGAGATTTTCGTTGTGAAGGGCACGACTGGAGGAGTTCCAGCGTTGAAATGACAGCAGGAGATTGCGCCAGATCATCTACTATACTATACGAATGGGAAGCTTTGCCAGAAGAATCATTTCGGCGTAGTGGTCCCTTAGGGATCTTGGTATGAAACTCCACCTTAGGCTGAGGGATCTGCAAGGGACCATTAGGTGTTGAAAGAGGCTTTGTAGGGACCGAAGGAGGTGGCTTGGGGACAAACGTAGCAGGAGGCTTGTTGTATTGACGGGACCGAGTCTGAAGATTGATGTCGACAGTTATAGGTTGGTCAAAGTTCATCATGAGAATCTGTTAATCGGGGGTACCAGATGGAGGAGGTTGAGTGGCCACCTGACCTTTAGGTGGTTGGGTAGCCACAAATCCTTGCTAAGGGAAAGGATTAGTAAACACAGCCGGCTGACTAGGCACAGCACTGGGAGGGATGGAAGGGGAGGCTTGTTGTCCTTGCAATGTTTCTTGAGACTCCTACATCTGCTTCATATGTGGTAAAAGAACACAATAATGCGTGTACTTACCATAAACATCACAACAAGAACAAGGTTTGTTCGTGCCAACAGGCCTGTCCTGCTTGGGTTGAGTGCCCTGTTGCTGGTTAGTAGTGTTAGGTGCATTATTTTGCAGATTAGGTCCAGGATTACCGGGAGCAGATTGATTTTGAGTGCCTTTCCTCTTCTTTTTGGAAGGAGAAGGATTAGTCACGCCCTGCTGTGCATACACCTTCCCCTGAGGGGGTGGTGGCTGTTGTTGTGGGGGTTGAGAAGGCAAGGGAGGAGGAGGTGCTAATGCAGGAGGAGATGGAGCACCAAGCTGTGGATACGGATAATAAGGAGGTTGGGTAATAGTGTGGTAAACAGGAGGTTGGGAAGAAGGAGGAGGCATTCTGTATCCTGGATACATGCTACCGGTTGGGGGAAAAGTGCAGGAGGTGCTGGCCCCCCCCCTGAGGAAAACCATAGCCCATGGGAGGCTGAGCGTATGGATGAGAGAGAGCTCCAACGATATCGTCGACGGCATGATATTCCCCCGGTGCATTGGCACCATCGAGACTAGGAATATCAGGTAGAATGGTATAAACATCACCCGAATGAGCATAGATCAGGTCATATTTTAACGCAATTTGGAGAGCGGCTTCTTCGGTTTGAGGGGAATGCGATGCGACATCTTTGCCCATAGCAGGCAAGAGAGATCTAAGGAACCAGTCCATGTAGACATGGTCTTCGAAGGTAGGGGCTCGACATAGGCTCTTTCTTCTCTGCCATTCGTGGACATGATCGGATAGGCAGGTCGCAGACGATTGATGGAAAGAAGTCAAAAGTTCGGTACCAATGTCATAATGAAGAGGAAACTGGAAATAAGACAAAAAATCCCGAGCAAGAGTCGCAAAAGTGGTATGAGAGGATGAGGCCTAATCAACATACCACTTAGAAGCTTCACCTATAAGCGTATGTTGGAACAACTGAAGACGGACAGAGTCATTGGTAATGGAGTTAGACGAACACCACGTGTGGAAAGATCGAACATGATTTGTATGATCTTCTCCAAAAAGGCCTTCAAACTTGGGGATGTCGGAAGGGAGCTTGGTTCATTGATAGGTTCATTGATCAACTGGTTAAAATCAGGAAGACTGAGGCCTTCCATATAGGGGAGCAAGGGAGAAGTCAGAGTAGTTCCTATTGCGGTCCCACTACTAGTAGTATTCCCAGCATTAGGGCTAGGGCTACCACCAGTGTTAGGTCCTAAACCAGACATGGTGAAGGTGACAGGAGGAGAATCGGGGGCGGAACCAGAAGGAAAACTTAATGAACCAGAAGAGGAGTCAGAGTGCAGACTCGGTGGAGGACTAACTAGAATCCTACGTGGAGGAGTAAGTCTTCCTACCAGAAACTGAGGATGAAGGCCAAGAAGTCTTCGGGATAAACGCCTTGGTGATGCAATGATGACGACACAAACACGGCACAAAGGGAAGAGATACCAACAAGGGCGGAGAGGTGCAGGATCAATTGAGTACAATGTGGAAACAAGGGCAGAGAGGTGTAGGATCAATTGATTTCAATGTTAAGGGCTTTGCTTGGCAGTGTTAACCAAGCTCTTCTTCACTTAGGGTGTGTCTGTAAAAGTGTGTAAATTTTAATTTTTAAACCAAGACGTTTGTAGAGAAAAAGAAAATGTGTGTTGTATAACTGTAAATAAACCTGTAGATAACATTATATGAAACTGAAATAACAGAAAATAAACAGCTAATAACGCAATAATCGAAATCCAAGGAGGTCGGCCTCTCAACAAGTAGTCTGTAGGTGGGAAAAAAACTAGTCAAAACACACCAAAATATCCAATAGATCTAAGGTCGGGAGGGACAGGGATCTAAAGGTCAGATTTGTTGGAAATAGGTGCAGATAAACAACAAAAAATCATAGGAAATTTTTTTGTAAATGAGGGGGCAAAAGGCTATCTCCTGAAGGGAAACGGAGTGGACCCTAGAGGAAAACCCAAAAAAAACTAAATGACGTGATTTGGATGGATAAATAGCCAATCTGTAGTTGATCTGAAGGTGAGGTATCAGATCTGAAAAATGGTTGAACACTCTGAAAATTTCAGACAACCTGCAACAGCTAAAACTCTTCCACAAAGTGTGGAGGGTACTTAAGACCGAGGGGGCTAGGTTCCCACTTAGATGAGTAAAATAGAAAAATTATAGGTCCAAAATGGGCAGAGATGGAGGTCAAACAACCCTGAACAGAGGCCTAGACAAACCCATAAAACTTTCAGAAAAACTCCTGCAAAAAGTCTAGGTCGCAGTTTCTGACCTGTTTCTTTCCAAGGTCACAGTTTTTTGGGCAGATTTATGCGTCCTGAAGATCCAGGTCGTAGGTTTAGGGCAAAAAAGTGTGACCTGCACTTCCATGGCTATCGGGAGTAGGTTTCAGCAGAATGTGTCATCTCAGCTGCGACTGATGTCTGTCACCTGCACAATAGGTTCGAAAACACACGGAAGTTAGAATTTTTAATGTTTTAGGGTTTTATAGGTTAAAAACAACATAAAGAAAAGAAAAACAAGAAGCTAAAGAGAAATACTATGGTTTTAAGTAGCTGGATATGCAAGGATATGAAAAATGACAGCGGTCGTAATTGTAAACCCGTGTGGAGTCGCCAGTTGTTAGTATGAATTTTAATTGCAAGTGTACGATAAAAAACCACTTTAGCTGTGCATTACAAACAACCCTAACAACAAAGATGGTTGCCAATATCTTCAAATCTGCAATTAGGTGATCAAGATAAATGCTGCAAAAATCTAGATCTATGCATTAAAAGACATTAAGCAGTAAATAAAAATGAGATTTACGCCATGCATCCAATAGACAAGACAAGAATATGTTGAATGAATTTTATATTAAGGGCACCTGGGAGGAAAACATAGAAGGATGTTACCAGTTCTCCTCAATATGATGGGTTCTTGTAAGTCCTCAGCACTTCAGATCTAAAATTCCTCTCTCTTGATGGTGTAGAAACCCAGACAAAAATAGAACTCGAAGGGAGCTCACAAGCAAAAAGATATAAAAATATGACAATGATGGTGGATCAAAGTCAGACCAAAAGTATAGATCCAGAGTGATCTTTAGGCAACAAAAGGTGATGAATGAATGGAAAACCCCTTCTTTTTATAACAAAATATTGAGTTAGTTTAGATATTGGTGCATAATTAAAATATTATTAACCAAATCAAGATCCAACTTTTATGGAATATTTTATTATATTTGTTGGAGGGAAAAAGAATTTGACTTGGGTCAAATCCCTTTATTTGTAAATAATAAATAAATAAATGATTTATTTATCATTTTAAGGACGTGGTTGAGTAATAATCAAATAAATAATGATTTATTTAATTATTAATAGATGATTTAGTCAAATTTAATAAGGAATATTATTTAAATAAAATTTAAATAATTATTCCTAGAAAAAAATAAGATAAATAATAATTATCTAATTAATTTTCATGTTTTGGGTTAAATATGACCAGGAATATTAATTAAACTGATGTTTAAATAATTATTCCTTGAGGAAAATCAAACAAATGTGGATTTATTTAATATTTCCTCATGTGGTTTCCTGTTTTGACCATAAACAACTTAATAAAGGTGTTTTACTAAGTTATTTTTCATAGTGAAAGCAATTTTACTTAGGGTAAAATTGGTCTTACATGGTGTACTTAGGTCTATCTAATAGTAACAGGTTAGATGACCAAAAAATGGTGTAACATTAATATTCCACTATTTGGGTGAGTGTGGTAGCATTGTACTTGTATATCTTGGCACTTCCACTTAACATATGAAGCTCAATGAGCCAAAATATTTTCATGCATGTATCATGATTATAGTAAGACTATTCTTTATATGTTTTTGGTATTTGTTTTGTTCACATGTACTAAGGAAATTGAACTATTTCAGTGTATTTAATACTTACCTTATTGAAGGTGTGCTTTATTTGGTTTTATGATCATGGTTGTCTTGTGAACTAATTTGAAGTTTAACTAATGATCCTCTTATGCTCTCGTATGTCTATTTTAGGATAATACTATTAATTTTCTTCTATAGGGCCACTTTCTTTCTCCTTGTCGTGAAAGTACGTTATATACATCAGAATTGTATGCTTCACGATGTCGATTTACTTGTTTCAAAGAATATTTGTATAACCCCATATTTTAATAATGGAAACCAAGGAAAATTCTAAGGAAAATGACAATTGGTCGTATTTCCTATTGGCACTCCTACTCCAAACAATATGAGTTCTAATTGGGACTTCACATTGGGGAGACCCCCTTGGTTGAAAAATTTCCAGCGCCGTCAATAGTTGGTGCTAGAAGGAGGGAAGATGACAGGTTATGCCCGTTGATTCTGTTTTGAATCTCTCATCTTAAATGGCTCTTTCCCAAATCATAATCCCATATTTTTTTCTAATATATCAAATATTTTAAACCCTGTGGAATTAATTTATGACTTGTAAAATTTGAAGTTTTACGGCGAGGGTGAAACATTCATAACTCAACATATAAATATGTTTCTATAATTTTGTGAATATTGTGAAATAAATTGTGAATATGTTGCTAGTAAATTGTTCACCCTAACACTTGAAGGTCGATTTAAGAAATGGTGTCAGAATTTACATGTTGCTTCCATTCATTCATTCAAACAACTCACTATGGAGATTCATCAAGCCTTTGACAAGTATGATTATCCTGATGTTTTTTATAGAAGTGATCAGCTTATAATGAAACCTGGTGAAACTGTAGAGGATTTTATTAATCGCTTTCTTCATCTTTTCTATTAATTTCCCAAGGGAGTGATTTATTTGGTTTTATCATCGACAAGTTTCAGATTTTGACTCTACTTACCTTGAAATATTTTGAATTTGAACCCCCAGATGATTCTTCTCCCCCAACTTATGTTGATCATGAGACACCCAAAATTTGTGAGGAGGAACCTATTATGCCTTTTTTTCCTTGTCCTACTTTCCCAATACTAATTTGGGTCCCTCCTTGTGATGATGTTAAAATTGGAAAATGTGAAAAACAAGTTGTTGATCCCTCTCATCCACCTTCATCCCCTTCTCATGCTTTATATCCTGTGGAGGAGAACTTGGAATGTTTCAGTAATTGCAAGGAGACTGAGGTGAAGGTTTATCCTATATTTTTTCAAGGTAACATAAATCTGCATAATTCAAGTCTTGAATCTGATTTAATTGAAAGTATAAACTCCTCAATGGATACCCTTCAACCTCCACCATTTATGTCTCATGACTCCTTGTTTCATGATCCACTTGATCAATCCACTTCAACTCTTAATGAATTTTAACCTATTGTTTCAATCAATGACCATATAAAAGGTAACTGAATCTCACTTGTAAAGGAGAAAAGTGGTGAATATATGTTCCATCTTTCTTCCCTCTTTTCAGATGGAAATCTTGCATCTCTAGCTAATCATCGATCTTGCGATCTTGATAACCTATAAAATTATTTCAAATCCTTCATTCAACTTGAGACTTTGGACAACCATCACCATGACATCCATATTTCCACTAATACATGCAGTGATGGATATCCAAGTACATCGAATGATATAGTTTCTTCTTTTGAAGGCTTAGATTCGCAAAGTATCGATCTAGAATATGCTTCTCATAGCTTGCAATATTCATTTATGAGATGGGATACTCTTTCAATTCAAAATGATTCTGAAATTTCTTCGATTCATGCATCTTCAGGTATGAAATTCAAATAAATAAGTTGTCAGGATTTTGAACCTTCAATATACCATGTTGAAGAAAGGAAAGATCAATTTGAATCTTGCATTGGTATCCCTATCTTTGATCATTATGATGATTAAGATAATATCATGGAGCATAAAGTGCATATTGATTTTTCTAATTTATCTACAGCTAGTGTTTATCCTCCTGAATATTTTCATCTTTCCTCACCTCTAGCACACTATTCATTCTACCCAGATATCTTGGATACGTCTGTTAGACCAACAACTTTTCTTAATTCTATATATCCTTATCCAACTGGTCATGATTACAACCACGTACATGATGGTGTGGTCATACAATCATAGGATGAAAAGCTCGAATCTATTATTCATGATTTGTTCAATTGTAAATATTTCATAAGTCAGGAGGAAATGTTAAAATTTCTAATAATCAAGGGAGTTTTTCTATTAGTGTATCTCAATATTCTACCCGTCAAGAATTTTATATGTTTTAATCAAACCAGTGGAATTAATAGTATTTTTATTGATATACCTAATGATAGTGGTCTATATCTACCTTTTTATCTTTCTAAGCCACCCAAATTTGATTACCCATCTTCAGAAAGTTGAGAGACCTATTAATAAGTTGAGGAACTTAAGTCCCTGCTGATGGTTATGTCAAGTTCTTGCAATCTTGTTGATATATTTGAACTAATTTGGATCCAAATTTTCATGCATAATTCTTTCCTTAATATTCATCTATAGGAAGTGAGCTCATTATTGAATGACTTTCAGTATTTTCAATTTAATCCCCTAAACCCTCAAGATAGGGTCTTTGATAAGATGGAAGATTATTTTTTGGATAATTCTTAATCATATGAATCCCTTGCATGTCACTCAGGATTAGGGAGAATATCTTATATGGATACACACAACTTGAAATCTTGTCATTCTAAATTTCAAGACAAAGGTAATTTTGGGTTGGAATATTCCTCCCTATGAAAAACTTATGATATTGATCATTTTATTATCCATTTTGTGTATGTCATTAGTTTAATCATATTTTTGGCACAATATATCTTCTTGAGTGACAATAAATCTTTTATACATTCGATGATTCGAAACCCTTGTGTTGATATGTATACCTAGTTTGATTTTACCCTTACTTCTAATATTTCACGAGCCTGGTATTCTAATTGGTTTCTTGAATTTACAATATCAATGATTGTTTTAAATGTCTTGAGATTTCATAATTCTAGCATGGTGTTTGATCAGATACAAAGGGAACCAATGGTGAATCAAGAATCTTATGTGCTAACTGACCAGTCTGATCATAATAATGGTTCTAACAACTATAACTCAATCAATCGTTTTCACATTAGCATACATAATGGTAGATGTTTTACATTAATTAATTTTGTTGAACCCAATGATATTCATGGTTTATCATTTCATAATTCATATTTTTTCGGATATTTGAGGCACTTCAGAGTGATTTGATGGTTATTTCAGGTCCCCACCAACTTGACAAGATAACTAGATAACATCAGATCAAATCTCTCCTAGAATATATTCTTTGTGATTCTAATGCATTGATTGAAAAATCATTTTCTTTTGAGTTTTAGGGTTTTAAAATTGGTTGTTTTGAATATCAAGATCCAATCATTGAATGGTTAGAGATATATTACTTGGAAAGCTCCATTGAAAATAACAAGTTTTGATATTTCTTGATGTTTGCAAAAAATTGAAAACATAAATGCATATACTTCTGTGAGAAATCTTAAAGGTTTGTCTGATCATCATGTTAAGTGACAAGGTAAAGATTGGGACTTGTTAAAGATAGTTAGTATGGAACAACTTCCTATCGAAAAGGAAGACCTTGAATCTATTGTGCAAGTTTCTCAAGTTATTATCTTTTCTTCTATACATTATGCTATAATGGTTTTAATTGCTTGTATATTTATGACTGCATATCGAGAGACGTTATGGTGGCTACATTGGAAATTCCATTACACTTAGCCATGGCCTTCTAGACTATTAGGTTAGGAGAAGGCTTAGGTTCATTTTATCCCTCTAGTTGCATTGCATGACCTTGCATTTATCCTACACTACTCCTTGCATTTGGTTTGTATGCTTTGTTTGTTTCACATGCTCCTTTTCAGTTAAGGTTTACTTCCGCTTTGTTTTTTATTGTGTCTTCTTGTTATGTATTGCATTTATTTATTTTATTTAACAAAGATATGCATGAAAATTATCTCACTTGGATCAAAATACAATCTGGAAAAACTTGGAAAGGGAAATTGTGACGACGAACAATGCTTGGCTAATATGTAATCCTCTTCTTTGTCTTTTTTTACATTTCTTTAAAGTCGATGATGTTTGAACAGAAAATATGATATGTTCCATACAGAAATACTTTGGTCAAACTAAGAAGCCTGTGTGTCTTTTTAGGATATTCATTCCAACTTGGCCTTGTATTTAATGGTGTTTCTACATGTTCACTCAACCAAGTAGAGAAGGTAAAGGAGAAAAACTTTAAAACGAGCATATTAACTTCAATTATCTTTCAAATCCCTTAAAAAATAAATAACATCTCCTGCTCTCAATAATTTAGGATCCCTCTTCCACCCATGCTATAAATTTTTAATAAGTGACTCAAGAATATCTTTAAGAAAATAAAATAAATGGTGAATAAGAGAAAGGATTCTTGCGTAGAGAGTTGAATCAAGCAACTTCGACATGGTACTTTCCAGACTTGCTGGCAGTGAAGCAATGCATGTGTTTCCTTGAGGTGACTCTTTCGGGGTATTGTACATGCTTGTTGGAAGTGGAGAAACACAGGGGAATGTGCATAAAAAAGCTTGGTATACTTATTATCCTTCTCCCCTGTCGAAAAGGTTGAGGTATGACTAGTATTATGCTAATGTGTTTGAATTTCAGCAAGGAATAGAAGGGACTATATATTTATCCAGGATAAGTAGAAAATCCAAGGTAATCCACATGGCCAGCCAATACTTCCTGAAATATTGATACCTTTAAATTAAAGATGAAACCTAAGCATATAATTTGGATTTCTACCAGTGTGTCACCAAGTGTTTTTGTTGTGATAAACACCCTCCAAAATTTTGCTTACACTTGAATTTTGGAGCCTACTTGCGATCATATAATATGTCGTTCCCTTATTACTCATAGTCACTTCATGGTCGGTTGATTTTTCTTAACTGTCAGAGTCACATACTTACACATGCCTAACTTTTTTTGCATTCAAAATCACTTTTATTACAAGTGATCCTAGCAGTTCATTTGTATATTAGAGAGTCAAACCCTGCAAAATCCTAGCTGACAGTGACTGCACAAAGACAAAAAATAGTCATTGTGCAGTCCTCTGTGGTTGATGACTGCACAGTCCGAAGATGCAAATCTTGTGCAGTCTCTAAGGACAGTGATTGCATAGTCCCTAGATACAGAAACTATGCAGTCCATATAGACAGTCAATGCACAATCTGAATATTGACAATTCCCCCACTGTTCATTACAATCATATCAACTCTCGCGCGAGTTTTCTCAACTATCGCTTTTGTGTTCTTTGATTTTCACTAGCATCACTTTCACTTTTGTGAATGTATTTTTTTCTTGCTTTCACTTGTACAATTGGCACTTTTGTGTCCTCTTTTTTATAGCATGTGTCTCTTCCACTTTATTTTATGTTTTCCAAGTGTCATTGTAAGTGTCGTCTTTTGGCATGGGAAGTGTCTCACGTTGTGAAAGTGAAGTTTTGGTTTCACTTAAAGACGAAAATTTGGTGCCAATGAGTCCTATTTATCATATATAAATGTATTTGACTCATTCCCAAAGTTTCATGCATTGTTGTACTAGTGGCATCATTGTTTTCGCAAAAGGTATCTTAAGTGTCGCACTTGGAGGTAAGTGTTTTTTTGTTGTCATTTGATGATGACATGCTGATTTTGGATGGTAAATTATTCCTTATTGATTGTTTTCTCCTCTATAAGTGTGTGATCATGTTCAAGTCATGACCTGGTCCCATCTCTCTGCTCTATGTTCTGACACTTAGACATTTTATGCAACTAATCCTTCTCTAGTCAACCTCCTTCCAAATTGCCTTCCTGAACTGCGCATTGTGCATTCTTCGCCCACGAGAAGCTTGTCTTGCTTCTTGGAACTGCACAATGCATAGTCACTACCTATAAGGACTTCACATTGTGTAGTTAAAATGCTCAATATTAACCTCTTTCTCCTTAGAACTTCACAATTCTTCCTTCCAGATAGCCTCTTTCTGTGCATTACACAATTTAAACTATTAATCTCTCTCTTTTCTTCCCTGAACTATGCAACTGTGCAATCCATGTGCTCAGTTTCCCTTCATAACTATGCATTGCATAGTCATAGTGCACAAGCCTATCTCACTATGAACCTCAACTATGCAACCCTCCTTCTTAGGACTCTAGAATTTCGCATTGCATGGTTGCAAGCCTTGGTCCCTCTCCCCTTCCCTCTAGAACTGTGCACTAGGAAATCCTTGAGCCTTCCTCCCAGTCTAGTACCCAGTTATAGGTCATTCAATGGATTTATTGAAGATAATTAGACTAGAATATTTCTGGACTGATGTCATCTTGTCATGAGTTGATTATACTTATATGTATTATATCTTGACATGACAGGATGTTGCTCAGAGAGGAAGAGAAAGATACTATGCTAGAGAACACTTGTGAACTTGGAACCAACCATGAAGAAGTCATTGAGCAAGAAGATGAAAGGACACTAGCTTACAACAAAATATCAAATATCAGGATAACATGAAGGCTCCATGTCAAACATCCCCTTAGAGGATGAACACAAAGAATAAGAAATTTCCATCATGAAGATTTTAAGGAAGTAGCAAGAAGAGAATCTTGGCATTGACACATCATCATGAAGTTCCATGTCACCATTTCCATGTTATGGCTTATACAAGAATCATCTCAAGGGTCACATGTGTCATAGTGTCTTACCACATCATTTGTGGAATGTAATTGTATAATTTCCCAAAATAAAAAAATGTAAATATGTGGAAGAATAAGGGTCCAACATGGAATATTAAGAGTCACTATTGAGCTCTAAATTCATATAGAAGCTCAAAGGTCATGTAATAATTCTAAAATTCATTATAGAAGCTCAAGGGTCTTGAGGGAGGTCAAGAGTCACATGGAAGGTAGAGAGTCACCTCATTTGTTATAAATACACCCTCATAGCTCAAGTAAAAGGAATTTTGGGACATGAACTTCCCACCTTGTCTTCCCTAGCATTGGCATAAGAGAGAAAATATTTCTTTTGAGGAGAAAGTGGTGACTTAATTTTCCATTATTGGGGCTAGTGTGGCAGCATTATACGTGTATATATTGTCACTTCCACTCAATATATGAATCTCGAGGAGCCAACACATTTTCATGCATGTATCGGGAATATAGTAAGACTATTATTTATATGTTTGCGGTATGGGTTTTGTTCACTTGTACTAAGGAAATTGAATTATTTAGGTGGCTTTGGTACTTACCTTCTTGAAGGTGTGTTGTGTTTTTTCTTATGATCGTGGTTTTCTTGTGAACTACTTTGGAGGTTAACTAGCGATCCTCTTATGCTCTTGTGTGTCTCTTTTAGGATAGTACTATTAATTTTCTTCTAGAGGCCCACTCTCTTTCTCCTTGTCTTGAAAGTACATTAGGATAGTGTCGACTTACTTTCTTGTTCAAATAATGTTTTTATAACCTCTTATGTTAATAATGGCAGCCAAGGAAAATCCTTAAGGACAATGGAAACCAGTTGTATTTCCCGTTGGCGCTGCTAATCCAAACAATGTGAGGTCTAATTGAGACTTCACATTTGAGAGACCCCCTTGGTTGACAGATTTCTAGCATCGACAAGAGGTTGTAAAAATACATGAAATATAATAATGCCTTCAATATACAACAAGTTTCAATATAATGGAGAAGCTTCAAAATAAATGTTAGAACAACTAAGAATAAATCTACAAAATGAGGTTCAAATTTGAAAGAAAAGCATGAAATGGAATTGAATGCTTACAAGTAAGATATTTATTGTACTTGAAAAAGGGAATTATGCCCGCATGAAATATAAATAATGATATGACATCAATGGAACTTTAAGAAAATCAAATGAGCATGAACAAGGTACAAGAATAGAACTAAAGTACTTGCAATGAATGAGATATACGTGCTTTCAAGGTTTCTTGCATGTATTTGACGAAGAGCTAAAATAATGGAATATTCAACAATATCCAAACTGAAAATGAATGCAAAACCATTCAAAGTAGTAAGGTGGTTGTTTGTGATGGTGTTCTTGGTAAATTTGAATTAAGGGCCTATCTAAAGTATGACTTCTTTTCAAAATCTTCAACCTAGTAATGATTGAGGTGATTATAATAGGCCTCAAGTGGATAGGCTTAGCATAATTAAAGAGTATCCACCTAAATCCGATGCCCATTTCCTTTATAGGAGCATCCCCCATGCATCAGGAACATTTATCACAAAAATATCCATAGTGATCATTTTTTGTGGGTATGTTGTTAGGAAAACCTATAAATATTTTATTAACCCACACACTTCTATTCTTTTCGAATCCATGGAAAAAATGTTCTGATAGGGCCTAGATGCCCTTAAGTTATATTCCTCCATGAATTTCTTGGTCATGACACTTGATGAATCCCCTTAATCTAGCATGCAATTATGTAAAAGGCGATCATTCACCATCAAAGCAATAAAGAATCATTGATGATATTCATTCCCCCATAATAGTTCATACTTTTCAATATAATTTCCTCATGTTCTAGCACATAGTTATGCATTTCTTACCTTTGAGTATATTTAATGGCATTCAACAGTGTTTCCCTTTAATATGGTATCTTCAAAATATTTGATACTGGGATGGAAACCTTTGTGTCATTTATCCAATCATCCAAGTCAAAATTCAACTCTGAAGTAGGAGGACAAAAAATATTGGAATTACTCTAATTTTCAATATTTATTCTATGATAATCCATCCCTTTATGTGTTTCCATAGCAAGAATCTTCCCAGATGTAGGATTTTCCCCAAAAAATTTAGTGACACTATCAAAATTTGCAATAATATTATCAACCCCACAAACATTCGGCATACAATCTATCTCCTGATTTCTTTCAATATTAATAACTTGATTTTCTATAGAGAACAGATTAATTTAACCACTTGTTCCCACATGTTCACCTCCCATCATGCCACTTTCCATGATTCTCTTTAGAATAGGGCATGTGGCTTCTTCATGAAATTTTTCACATGGTCTACAATATGGGGGAAATTGATCTACCATGTTGGTGGAATCCAATGGATTTGGAGGAATATAGTCTTGTGAAGGGCCCTTATTCTTTTTCCATCTATCATTGGACATGAGTTGGAACCTTTGCGCTTGAGACCTTTCCATTTTGACCAACCTATTTTGCATGTCACTTACTTCTTTTGTATGGTTTGCTTCCATGGCCATTATTAATTGAGCTTGTTGGAGATCCATATTATTTATCATTTGTGTTAGCTCCTTGATAAGATCCTTATCATCCTCATTTACTTTAGTTTTCGATTTGGACTCATGTGATTGTGAAGGACCCCTATCGAAACCAAGGATATCAGATTTCCCAGAATCCTTTCTAGCCTTTTCTACTTCTATGGCTTTTGTTTGAGCTACAAATAAATTCGCAGACTCCTTTCTTCTCATCTCATAAGAGGTGTTAGCACCAAAAGCATCAATATAATAGATCAAAAGAAACTACTCCGAAGGTTTAACATCCTAAGGAAAACTCTTCATAATATCATTAAATATTTTTTTAAACTCCTCAGTAGTCTCATTCTCATTCTTATTAATATAGCTAATAGAATTGATAAAATTTGTTTCTTCTCTTTTATCTCCATACTTCTCATTTAAGGAATTAATAATTGAATGTAAAGAATCAAAAGAGTTAGCAGGATGCTCAGTGAAAAATCAAGAGCGTCCTCATCTAAAGAGAGGAAAAAAATTCCCATCTTAACATCCTCATGGTTACCGTTATTACACCACTTACTCACACAAAGGTTGAAGTCCCTAAGTTGAGTCTTGGAACTAATGCCATTGTTACCTTGAAATGAAAGCAACCTCTTAATAGCTTTATCCGGAATATTATTCGGATAGTCATTGATGTTAGCAAAATTACAAGGACGAAACAAGTCACCCATGATATCTTGTTCATATTGTCCTTGGAATAGAAAATGGATATCAGAAATAGCCTCCTACCCAATATTAACAAGAACAATAGGAGAAGAGAGCTTGTTTAGTCTCACTCTAAAAACCCTTTCAGGATCAAGAGTGGGGCTACCCAAACTACTTTGATTTCTCCTGGTAGAAATTATTGCAGAACATGAACATAGTGGAGTCACCACTTGAGAAGGAATCTATTTCTAAAAGTCTAATATGAAAGAATCGAAAGCTAGTGACATTCCGAGTACAAGAGGAATTGTCCCCGACAGCAGTGCCAAAAAAAAATTCTGCCATTCTTACACACCTAAGTTAATGTGGGAAAAATCGTCAACCCTACTAGGTGTGGCTTTGTTGGAAAAGCTCAGAATTGGGGTTGTCATCTAATCCCAACTCTCTCTGTTTATGCTCTCTCCTAGCTAAAGCAAAGGGAGGTTGACCCTATGGAATAATCTAAGAATTGTTTTTCAAATTAACAAGTTCTATGAGATGATTTTTTTTATCAATTAAAGAATTAACCATTCAAAGACTTGAAATGTAACTTGAAGCAAGAAATCAAAATAACAAGTATAAATGAATCATGAGCATATAATAACCCTAAAAATGTAAATGGATCGAAATAACTCAAACATATATCCTGCAAGGAAAATTTATCTAAGCGGGCGATTGACTTCAATAATAATCTAGCAAGAAATGAAATATGATCAAAGATAGTAACAACACTTGCAATAAAATAATGCTTTCAAGATATAACCAGATCAATAAAATAGATAAGTTGCTAAATAAATGTTAGAACAACTAATATAAATCTACAATATGACGTACACATTTTAAAGAAAAGAATTTAATGGAATTGAATGCTTGCAAGTAAGATATTGATTGTACTTCAAAAAAAGGGAATATGCTCACATAAAATATAAAAAATGATATGACAACAATGGAAATTTAAGCTAATCCAATGAGCATAAACAAGATACAAGAATAAAACTAAAGTACTTGAAATGAAAAATATATAGGTTCTTTCAAAGTATCTTGCATGTATTTGGGAAAGAACTAAAATTATGAAATGTTCAACAAGATCCAAGCTTTAAATGCATGAAAAACCATTCAAAGTTGTAAGGTGGTTGTGTGTGATGGTGTTATTGGTAAATTTTAATTAAGATATTATATAAAATGTGACTTATTCTCAAATCCTTCAACATGTTAAGGACTGAGGTGGCTACAAGACGCCTCAAGTGGAGAATATTATCTTCATTAACGAGTATCCACCTAATCCTTCAATTCAACCCATGTGCCATCATTCCTGCAAGGGACTCGGCCATAAGAGAATTGCATGGTCATCTGTTTAATATTTTCTCCAAACTTAGATTTAGGGAAAGTAAAATAATATTTCCTATAGTCTATAAAATCTTATTCTTGGAGGTTAAATTTAGGGATGCAATTGCAAATTTAAGTGAGGTGTAAATGATCAAGGTTAATTGCAAGTGAAAGTAGAGCTCCAAAATGTGAAATGATTCAAAAGTAACTTAAAAAAAATATGTTCATTCACATTGAAAGAAATACTATACTTTCATATGAAATTAACTTCAAATGATAACTATGAAATTATCAATGAAGAAACAGAAAAGGTGAGAAACCTATTTTTTGTGAGGCGTTGAAGCAACATCACAACTACAAGAGGGGGGGCGTTTTCTCCCTTGTATCGAAAAATTCTGGTTGACATAGGGAAGAGTATGCAAGGGGAATCTGGAAATATTTACCAAAAGGCTGGAGTGGTTAGTTCTGGAACTAGTTAGGCTTCGATGAAAAATATGGAGGCAGTCGACACAAATATTAATGCAGGAAAAGTAGTAGAAATAACAGAAGAGAAACAATCTAATCATTCAATACAAAAAGGAAGATGAAAGCCTAAGTTAGCAAAGACACCAAAGGTGGTCCTAACTGACCTGAAAAACCAGGACCACCTGAAGACATGTGTGTTAATATACAAATTTATGGAGAACTTGCCCAATGAGAAAATACTCAGATCTTGGATTGCGTATGTTTGGAAGCCTAAAGGAGAAGTGGGCCTTCACCAAGGCTCTAAAGTTTTTTTCACGGTTTTATTTTCTAACCTTGAATAGAGGGATAAAATATTTGAAGGAGGCCCTATTTCCTGTCATCGACAGGATTATATATGCATCAATGGAAGGAGAACTTCACACTAGAACAAGGGACCTTCACCTATGTCCTGGTGTGGATCAGGATATATTCACTACCACTAGATTATTAGCTCCAAAAAACCCTTGAATCCATAGGTAACTCCCTAGGATGCTTTCTCGAACTCTTAGGGTAAACCCAACAAGGAAAATATACATTGTATGCCACTATTTATGTGGAAATGGACATCTCTAGAGCCCTCCTTAAGGTATTCCAACTCGAGTTACAAGATGAGAGTTGGAATCAAAACATTGATTATGAATAGACCATGTTCTAATACCGATGATTCCATGAACATGGGTACCTTATTAGGGAATTCCCACTAAATTCCAAATCTGAGCAAACTAAGCCTACTCCAGAAAGAGATGGTGATGGTTTCACAAAAGTTGGTCCATGGGGGAAGGATGGAAGGAAAAAATGGCAATGAAACCATAGTAGGAACAAGGAGTCGAAAAAATGATATGAAGTGTTGGTCGAGGAAACTCCTCATACATATCTAGAGCAATATCCTAAAAAAGAGATTTTGGAGAAAGAAGCAACAGAGAGTGATATTCCAGCAAAAGAAGAGACATTAAAGACACCCATGCAGTCCCAAGAGAAAGAAGGTGAGTTTATCATCCTATCACATACATACAAGGATTTGGATATGACACTTAGTGAAACTGTTATGAAAGACCTAGATCTGATGGAAATAATGGAGCACGAAGGTCTTGACCTCCTGCAACTCCTAGAACAATGGAAAACCCAAGGGATGGATGTGATTCCAAAGGACAACATTGATCATGTGCAATACCTATTCCTAACAAGGGAAGAAACCCAGATGAGAGGTTTCAAATGACCACATGGAGAATCAAAAGGCCTCAAAGTCAAACTAAAGATCTAGAACAACCAAGTTCCAAAGAAAACCCAACGGAAAAGAGATCGAAAAAAAAGTAGCGTTGCACTCAAGAAACTGGGCGCTCTATGGATAAATTAAGCTAAGATGAAACTGCGGAATCCAAACTCCCCCCCCCCCCCCCTCTTTTCCAATGTAAATTATAACATGGAATATAATGGAGCGGAATAGCCCTCGAAAGAAACAAATCTGAAAGAAAAAATGAAAAAAAAAAATCTTGATATTATGTTCATTCAAGAAACAAAATGTATTGCGACTCATATGAAGATAGAGAATGGGAAAGTTTGTTCTAAATATGGATTTGTAAATAGAGTATCTAGAAATTTTGCAGGAGGAGTATTAACCTTATGGAATCCCCAAATAATCCATGTGGTGTCCTCTGAGACCTCTCATTAGGGGAATTTTGAGGTCTAAAATGGGCCTCCTAAGAAAAATGTAAAACAAAAATAAACTTTGTAAGATCCAATAGGATTCAAGATGATGATGTCAACCATGGGGGATGATTCACCATTTTTGTGTAAAATGGTAAAAATATTAAAAACTAATAAAATAATAAAACGACTTTTTCAACTCGTCTTTTCAACTTATCTCCCAAATTTTTTACTCAAATTTAGAGGGGGAGTACTCAAATGCAAAATTTAATTCCTCATCCAAGGAGTACCCATGTTTCATACTTTCTATGGGTCCTGCTACACGAAAAATGATAAATACATGAAAAACATGATTACAATCATGTTTTTCATGTATTTATCATTTTTCGTGTAGCAGGACCCATAGAAAGTATGAAACATGGGTACTCCTTGGATGAGGAATTAAATTTGGCATCCAACGAGTACTCCCACTCGAAATTTGAGAAAACACTTTGAGAGATAAGTTGAAAAAATAGTTTTTTCTTTTTTCCCTCTAAAATTTGACGATGTAATCAAATATTATTTTATTATTTCCACTATTATTTTATAATTTCCTTAGGAGGCCCATTTTAGACCTCAAAATTCCCCTAATGTGTCATGATTTGACTCTAGCCATACCGTATATAGGTTCGCCAAATCTGATTCTTTCCATTAATGTTTATGGCCCCCACTTTATTGATGAGAGGCTTGATTTTATCTAGTCCCTATAAATTTTTCGAAGAAGGTACCCCACAAAAAAATAGATCCTGGCAAGAGACTTCAACATTATTCTTTCCCTGACAAAAACAAAAGGAGGTACCAGGAAAATAGACAGAGACGTTGAATAATTTCAAAATATGATCGATGGCTTGAAGTTGGTGGATTTAGAGACCTAAAATGGCGTATTTACCTAGACCAAAAAAGTGTGAGGAGGGGGAGGAGTGGGGGGGTGGGGTAATACCACATGGATTCGAGGCTATAAAGATTCCTTATATCGGAGGAGTTGATATTGCAAGGAACAGACATGGAAACTAACATCATGTACAACAACAGTTCAAATCATTGGCTAGTATCCCTGACCACCCAGTTCATGGTTACCCCAAAAAATAGACCCTTCCAGTTTGAAGGATTCTAATTGGACCATCCAAAATTTGTAAAAAAATGAAGCAATCATGGAAAGAAGCTAAAATTATGAGAGGTTCCAATATGTTTCGACTACACCAAAAGCTAAAGTTTATTAAAAAAAAAACTTAAGTTGTGGAACAAACATGAGTTTGGGATTTTTTTTCAAGAAAAGAAGAAAAAATAGAAAATATACAAAGATCAGTAGTGGAAGAGGGCTTCACAGAGGAAAATATACCCAGGAACTCTCACTCTAGCAAGAATGGGAACTGCGGTGCAAACAAGAAGAAAAAACATGGAGACAAAAATCTAGAGTTCGGTGGCTTCAAGATAGGGAGAAGAACACCCAATTCTTCCATCATACCACAATCGGTCATAGAAATCACAACAGGATTTTGAGACTAAAATATCAAGAAGGGAAGAAGATTCTCCCCCATCAAGAGATTGAGCATACACTGGTCCAACACCTCCAGGACATTACTTCAGAACTGCCAGGAAACAGATCAGAAGCCATCACAAAAATCTTCAAACATATTCCCAAATTAATCACAAAGGAGCATAATAATAATATCAATAGACCAATCTCGTTGGAGGAGCTAGAACAGGCAGTGAAAAATATTCCTAATGGTAAAGCACTAGGTACGAATGGAATCACTATCATTTTTTTTTAATATTTTTGGGAAGTCATGGTTCATGAGATCGTTGTGGTAGTCGAAGATTCCCACAAATCAGCATCATTTCTCAAAGCCATGAATGTTACTCTCATAAATTTTATCCCCAAAGAAAAAGAAGCCAGCACTCCAAACAAGTTCAAACCTATTTCCTTATGCAATTTCATCTACAAAATTATCTCAAAATTTATTGCAAAAATAATAAAACACCTGCTCAATCCTGGTATCGGAGGAACAGGCTGGATTTGTGGAAGGAAGGAATATCTTCGAAAATACAATCCAGGCCCATGAAATCGTTCACTTCCTCAAGCTTCAGAAAAGGAAGGAATGAGTATGCAATTGGACATTACTATGGTCTATGATAAGCTAAATTGGGAATATTTGGTTAACCTCTTAAAATCCTTTGGCTTCGGGAAGCATTGGATCCAATGGATAATGTCACTTGTCACCTCCACGATTTTTTCAATACTTTTCAATGGGGCCCCAACACATCCTTTCTCCCCCACCAGAGGCTTAACAAGGAGACCCTCTTTCTCCTTTCCCCTTTTTTCTTGCCATGGAGGGCCTCAGCAGAGCCATTAAAACTGCAACTCCTACAAGGGATATTAAAGGATTACAGACTTATATAGAATGCAAGCCGACCACCCACCAAAAATTTGTGGATGACACAATGCTACATGGAATCCCAAAATTCGAGGAAAAAGCCTACAAATAGATCCTTGAGTATTTTGCTACTTCCTTAGGTATGGAATTCAATCATTTCAAATCAATGGTTTTATTTTTTAATACTTGTAATTTTGTGCAAAGAAACCTTTCTCACATTTTAGGCTTTCAAACAAAATCCCTACAACCAAATTACATGTGAGTTCCTTTAACAGACAAAGCCAACAATAAATCCACCTGGGAGACCCTCGTAGCAAAATTACAACACAAATTCAGTCGGTGGACCTATAGGGCTTTGAACCTCGAAGGTAGATTGGCGCTAACCAAATCAATTCTACAGGAAATCCCTATGTTTCTATTATCATTTATCCCAGCTCCCAAAGGCATCCTAAATAAAATCAAAGAAATCCAAAGGAAGTTCTTGTGGAATGGGGTAGAGGAAAAAAAAAATGGGTGCTGGTAAGTTAGGATAAAATTTGCAATCCAAATTATCAGAGGGGATTAGGACTTTTAGACCTAGAAAAATTGAATGTTGTTTTTGGAGCCAAATTATGATGGCAGTGGATTAAGAATGTTAATATCCCCTGGATTCGTTTTGGAAGGCCAAATATACTCCACATCGGCACCCTAAAGATTTAATAAGGTTTAATTATAGAATGATAGGATCTGCCACATTGAACTTGGCCTAGAATAATAGGGGATTGATACAGGAGCGTTGTTTTTGTGAGGTTCGGAACGGAAAAACAACGCTATTTTGGGGATACGCATGGCAAGAGGAACCTAAACTAGTTGGACCAGAATGAATGGCACTCCAGGAGATGTTGTAAGTAGAAGGAAAAAGAACAGTTAATCAGTACTGGGACCCTGGAGGAACCAACCAAAAATGGAGACAGTGGAAAATCCTAAATCAATTCGCACAACAACCACTAGCCCAAATGGCCCAAGGCCTAAATGAAGATCTTCAACTACGAAGGATTCCCCTTCAGAGGATGAGGATAAAATTCGATGGGGAAAAAAGTAAGGTCACCATTTTACTTTAAAGGAATCACGTAAATACCTCACAAAGAATAAACCAGACATTGAAGGGTTGAACTGGAATAAGATTTGGTCATCTGAGCAGTGGCCAAAAATCAAAATGTTCATTTGGTCGGTAATGCACAGAAAAAATATTACTTGGGAAAATATTTATCGTGGGGGATTTTCAAGACCTTCACTTTGTCTCCTATTCCAAAAGGAGGAAGAAACTATCAACCATCTCCTAAATAACTATGAATACATAACTACGATGTGGGACTAGGTAGCTCAAGTCTTTTAGTAGTTAGATAGACAAATAGACAATATACAGGAGACTTTAAATAATTGGAGAGGATAACTACTGAAATATGAAGGTTTTAATATTTCCTAGATCTTGAGTCTTGGTTTTGCGATCTGGGCGACATGGAAAGAGAGAAACTGGCAGATATTACAGGAAAAATCCTCCCTGACTTCCCCATTGATCTCCCAAATCCTACACCAAATACAGGAAACAATCCTAATTTGTCAGGTGTGAAATAAAAATAATAATCCTATAGCACAATAAAGTTGAATCCTAGAAACCCTAGGTCTAAAAGGAGACCAACTTCCGTGTCATAGGATAATAGAACCAAGAGTATGGGGATTGGCAGAGTCCTGGACACCTCTGGTGGTAGGTTTTTTAAAGTTAAACTTTGATGGAGCCTTGAAGGGAAACCTGAGTCATGCTAGTGCGGGAGGGGTGATTCGAGACAACACTGGTAAAATAATCAGACTCTACTACTCAAATATCATCACGAAAACGAACAATGAAGTGGAATTCTTGGTTCTGCAAAAAGGGATAGACTTGTTAATCAAAGCCAAATTCCATCATTGCACATTAGAGGGAGACTCCACGTTGGAAATCATGGTGGCTATAAGGCTACATTGTGGCTCTTTCTTGGTGAAGGTGACAAAGCACTGGCACTTGAGCCAGATAATACAGAGGATTCACAGACACTTATCTCACATGCAGAACTTGTAGTTCCACCTCGTTCGTTGATCTGCCAACAAATTGGCGGACATGCTGAAAAATGAACGGAAAAAGGAGCTAGTGGTCCTGGTTGATTATGAATGAGATAAGGTCCAATCAAGAAATCTCAAGGATGACTGCGCTAACATACCTGATCTGGATATGAAGGGATGTTATCAGGCACAGATGGACATCGGTGAGAAAGGTACACACTCTGTGGGGGCCAAACCCCAAGAAGTGTTTAATGATTATCGAGAATCAGACAACTTGGTCGGCTTGTAACTGGAAATGAAAGGGATGGTTTTTCCAACAAAGTTGCATTGGAATTATCTATAAAGGTCATACGTGGAGATTAAAGGTTGGTAAGGTGGAAACAGAGGAGAGTAGAATCTTGAGTATAAAATCCCCTCTCCCCAAGAACAATAGTGATTATAAAATAAAGAGAATACGCTCTCAGTTAATTTCCAAGTCAAATCGTGCAATAACAAATAGATCTCAATCGAAGCAGACTCCGGGGAGGTCTTAGTGCAAGGGGTGAAATTGTGTGAGTTATCACACGCCGATATGGAAATAATGGCTGAAGTAATCAAGTTTCAAAGTACTAGGGACTTTGTCCTTTGGGCGCATGATGTTATTTATTACCCCCCCTACTGGTTTTTTATTCATAAAGATCTGTGATTCCTAAATAAATATACTATCTTTCTGGTGTTGAAAGGAAAAGTGGCTCATCGGAATATGAAACGGGGTAGGAAGATTTTTGTAGGGGAAGACCCCAAGGTGAGAAACCATCAACTACCCCTCGCAAAATAACTAGAATGGAGATTTCAGCACAGGAGGCTGCACAAGCTTATGTTTCCCTTATCTCGAAAGCAGAAAATCTCATTCTAGAAGTTAAAGAGAAATGAGTCTGGGAGCTAAGAGCGAAAAAATTGGAGGGTTGCGTGACAGAGGAGGTTGGATGGGTGATAGACACAAGCGTTACTCAGACCTGACAAACCCTTTTTCATAAAACTTTGGATAACGTGTGGCACATAAAAATGTTGATGGGAAAAATCATTGCAGAAACTAGATCTCAGAGCACTCATCTGAGGTAGTTTGATATCCTCCAGAGGTGAGTAGAGAGGTTGGAGACCCACCTGTGCACTGTGGTCAACATGGAATGTCATCAGAAGGACCGGATCGATTCTCTGGCGAACATTTTTGACACTTTCCTGCACTATGTTCATCACTTGTCCATTCTACCTAGAAATGAGGAAGACCAACTAGGTATTATTCATTTTGTGCGTTTTTAGCATGAGAGGAGAGCTAATGTGCCAAGGTAGTGACCAGGAACCTCCTGAGAAAGCAGAGCCCCAGCCCCCCCACCCCCCCAACCCCTATGTGTGACGACCCTGATAACTAATCTGAATTTATATGCCTTTGTTATGGTTTTTTGTATGTTTGTTTAAGATTTGTGTATAGTCATGTTATGTCCAGTCCTTTTAAGTGTCTAAAGTGCGGTAGGGCTAAGGTGTTGGGCTGGAAAGAAAAAGATATCAAAAGTCATAGAAAAATCTGGAGCTACCATTTGGACTATAAATTTTGTAAAAGATGGTCTAGGAAGAAAAGCATGTGAAATGTTATACCCAGGAGGCTAGTGAGAAAATGGCTATATTTTAGTTGGCTTGGTTTCCAGTGAGGTAGACCAGCTGCAACAAACAATGTATGTAATTTTGTTTTGAATGATGAATATAAATTCCACTTCTTATTTACAAAAAATAAATGATCAATGAAGAAATATTATAATCAGCAATAGAATATGTTAGATCATATTTATAATTTGTGTAAAATATCAATGTAAGGAGTGAATTGGAAATGTTAAGCTAACCCAAATAAGAGTATGAATTAGTAAGCAAGTTAATGAGTGAAATAAATGGATCTAAGCTACTTGCAAAAATGAAAAGGGAAATTGAAAATCAAAATCAAAATATCAACAACCAATACTACCTCCTACCAAATGAGAAGATTGGGATGCCAGGGGGAAATCCCCAAGCTCCCACGAGACACAAGATTTTCTTTTATTAATTAGATAAAAATATATATTATATACAGATGAGGGACTTTAAGGCTTGAGGAGATTTTATAAGATTCTCTTCAAAGATAAAAATACTCCTCCTCAATATCAAACACCAAAATAATAAAAGAGAAATTGCAACTTATGCATTGATACAACTGAAGAGTACTTCCAAGAGGAAACTCACATTTCAAAAAAATATATCTAACTTGATAGCTCTACTTCCAAATATTCAAGATAATTCCTTGAGAAAATTAGAGAAGGAAAGAGTGGATATGAGAGAGAGGTCTGGTCAATGAGAAGGGTTCAATTATATTTCTTTAGTACTCAAATATTCCACCTACAACTACCTCCAAGTGATGGTTCCAACATGCCTTCAAGGCTCCACTAGAGTTGCACAATCGATGAGAGCACAAGAAAATTGGATCAATAAATGAATATAAGTTACAAGAGAATAATACACAAGTAAAATAAAACTTGCATTCAACAAAAAGGAACTTGCATTCCTCCCTTTTCACAAGCAAGAAGGAATAAATCCTTCACAAGCCCTCAAAGTTAGATCAAGTCAATTATAGTGCATAAGAGTTGACAAGTATAATTTAAATTGATAGCATTAGAGAACTATGGTAGGAAAAATCCCTTTCAAATTCGCTTGATAAGCCTTTGAGAGCAAGCTTTTTTGATTTGATTTCTTACAACCTTCACCTTCAGAGTGAGTTCATTCAACTGAGAACTTACCCCATGCTCAAGCTTCTTTACAACACAAAATAACTTCTACACGCTTAAAGGAAATATTAGCATCACAAGGGAATAAATTCACTAATGAGAGAAGAGGTTAGATGTTCAACCAAGAACATTCTAGTGCTCTTCAATCTAGAGAATATTTGTAGGCCAATAATCAATGAGATAACTTAAATTAATCCACAAATACTACAAATGAGCTAATAATTTTGAATTCAAGAAGTCTAGAGAATGAAAAGCAAAAATGGGCAACATTACCTCAAAGGTAGAAGAATAATATCACATCAAGATTGAACCCCAAAGTATTGAATTTTATTAGAATATGAAATAAGTGAGTACAAATTTTGCCATGCCTAACAGCTCGGCTAAATACCTCATGGATTCGAGGCTAGACAGATTCCTTGTATCAAATGATTTGATATTGCAAGGAATATCCATGGAAACTAACATCATATACAACAACAATTCAGATCATTGGCATGTGTCCCTGACCGCCCAAATTATGGGTACCCCAAAAAACATATCATTCTGTTTGAAGGAATCTAGCTGGACCATCCAAACTTTGTAAACAAAGTGAAGAAATCGTGGCAAGAAGCTAAATTATGAGAGGTTCCAATATGTTTTGGCTACACCAAAAGCTAAATTTTATTAAAGACAAACTTAAGTTGTGGAGCAAACATGATTTTGGGAATTTTTTCAAGAAAAGAAGAAAATAGAAGAACAACTAGAAAATCTAAAAAGACCAGCAGTGGAGGAGGGCTTCACAGAGGAAACGAAAACCCAAGAACTCTCACTCCAGCAAGAATAGGAAGAGCAGTGCAAACAAGAAGAAAATTTATGGAGACAAAAATCTAAAGTTCAGTGGCTTCAAGATAGGGAGGATAACATCAAATTCTTCCATCGTACCACAATTTCTCATAGAAATCACAACAGGATTTTGAGACTGAAATATCAGGAAGGGAAGAAGGTTCACCCCCATTAGGAGATTGAGCAGAAAATGGTCCAGCACCTCCAGGACATTACTACAGAACCACCAAGAGAAACATCAAAATCCATCACTAAAATCCTCATACATAATCCCAAATTAATCACATAGGAGCATAATGATAATCTCAATAGGCCAATCTCGATGGAGGAGCTAGAATAGGCAGTGCAAGATATGCCTAATGGTAAAGCACCAGGTCCGAATGGATTCACTATCATTTTTTTAAATCTTGTTGGGAAGTCATGGGCAGTGAGATCGCTGAGGTAGTCGAAGCTTCCCACAAATTGGCATCAGTTCTCAAAACCATGAATGCTACTCTCATAACTTTTATCCCCAAATAAAAAGAATCCAACACTCCAAACAAGTTCAAACCTAATGATTATGCAATTGGACATTTATATGGTTTATGATAAGCTAAATTGGGAATATTCGGTTAACCTCTTAAAAGCCTTTGGCTTCAGGTAGCATTGGATCCAGTCGATAATGTCACTTGTCACCTCCACTAGTTTTTCAATACTTGTCAATGGGGCCCCAACACATCCGTTATGCCCCACCAAAGGCCTAATACAACGAGACCATCTATCTCCTTTCCTCTTTTTACTAGCCATGGAGCTCCTTAGCAGAGCCATTAAAACTACGACTGCTACAGGGGATATTAAAGGATTGCAAACTTATCCATAATGCAAGCCGACCACCCACCAAAAATTTGTGGATGATAGAATGCAACATGGAATCCATTAATTCAAGGAGGAAAAATCCTAAAAATATATCCTTGAGGATTTCTCTACTTCCTTAGGTATGGAAGTCAATCATTTCAAATCAATGGTTTTATTTTTTAATACTCATATTGTTGTGCAAAGAAACCTTTCTCTCATTTTAGGCTTTCAAACAAAATCCCTACAGTCAAAGTACTTGGGAGTTCCTTTTATAGACAAATCCAACAAGAAATCCACCTAGGAGACCCTCGTAGCAAAATTACAAGAAAAAGTCAGTCGGTGGACCTATCGGGGTCTAAACCTGGCAGGTAGATTGGTGCTAACAAAATCAATTCTGCAGGAAACCCCTATGTTTATATTATCATTTCTCACATCTCCCAAAGGCATCCTCAATAAAATCAAAGAAATCCAAAGGAATTTCTTGTGGAATGAGGTAGAGGAAAAAAAAAATGGGCGCTTGGAAGTTGGGATAAAATTTGCAATCCAAAATCTCAGAGGGGATTAGGCCTTTAAGACCTAGAAAAATTCAATGTTATTTGTGGAGCCAAATTATGGTGGCAGTGGATTAAGGACGTTAATCTCCCCTGGGATTCATTTTGGAATGACAAATATGATCCACATTGGCACCCTCAAGATTTAATCAGGTTTAATGATAGAATGACAGGATCTGCCACATTGAACTTGGCTTGGAATAACAGGGGATTGATACAGGAGCATTGTTTTTGGGAGGCTCAGAATGGAAAAACAATGCTATTTTGGGAAGATGCATGGCAGCAGGTACCTAAAATAGTCATACCAGAATGAATGGAAATCCAGGAGATGTTTTAAGTAGAAGGAAAAAGAATAGTTCATCAGTACTAGGACCCTAGAGGAACCAACCAAAAATGGGACAGTGGAAAATCCTAAATCAATTCGCACAGCAACCACTAACCCAAATGGCCCAAGGCCTAAATGAATATCTTCAGCTACAAATGATTCTCCATTCGTAGGATGAGGATAAACTTTGATGGAGAAGACAGGAAGGTCGCCATTTTACTTTAAAGGAAGCACTTAAATACCTCACGAAGAATCAACTAGACATTGAAGGGTTCAATTGGAATAATATTTGGTCATCTCAGCAGTGGCCAAAAATAAAAATAAAAATTCATTTGGTTGGTAATGCACAGAAAAATTCTTACTTGGGAAAATATTTTTCGCAGGGGCTTCTCAGGACCTTCATGTTGTATCCTATTCCAAAGTGAGGAAGAAACTATCAACCATGTCCTGAATAACTATGAATACAAAGCCCTGTTGTGGGACTAGGTAGCTCAAGTATTTTAGTAGTCAGATAGACAAAGAGACAATATATAAGATAATTTAAATAATTGGGGAGGAGAAATACTGAAATATGAAGGGTTTAATCTTACCTAGATCTTGAGTCTTGCTTTAGCGATCTAGGTGGCATGGAAAGAGAGAAACTGGCAGATATTACAGGACAAATCCTCCTTGACTTCCTCATTGATCTCCCAAATCCTACACCAAATACAGGAAACAATCCTAAGTTGTCAGGTGTGAAATGAAAATAATAATCCTATAGCACAAGAAAGTTGAATCCTGGAAACCCTAGGTCTGAAAATATTCCAAGCTCTGCTTCATAGGAGAACGAAACCAAGATTGGGGGGATTGGCAGAGTCCTGGACATGTCTAGTGGCAACTTTTTTAAAGTTAAACTTTTATGGAGCCTTGAAGGGAAACCTGAGTCATGCTGGTGCGGGAGGGGATATTTGAGGTAACACTAGTAAAATACTTCAACCCTACTACTCAAATATGGTCAAGACAATGAACAATGCAGTGGAATTCTTGCATCTAGACAAAGGGCTAGACTTTCTAATAAAAGTCAATTTCCATCACTACACAACAAAGGGATACTCCAATTTGGAAATCAAGGTGGCTATTAAGATACGGTGTGGCTATGGCTTGGTGAAGGTGAAAAAGTATTGGCACTTGAGCTAGATCATATAGAGGATTCACGGACACTTGGCTTATGTGCAGAACTTGGATTTTCACCTTGTTCGTTGATCTGCCAACAAATTGGTGGGCAGGCTTGAAAATTAAGGGGCAAAGGAACTGGTGGTCCAGGTTGATTATGAATGAGAGTATGTCCAATCAAGAAATATAAAGGATGGTTATGCTAACATACCTGATCTAGATATGAAGGGATGTGATTAGGAATGGATGGACATCGGTGAGAGAGGTACACACTTTGTGGGGGGGGGGGGCAAACCCCAAGAAGTGTTTAATGATTATCGAGAATCGGA
Organism: Pinus albicaulis; assembly: GCA_034641835.2. NCBI lineage: Eukaryota > Viridiplantae > Streptophyta > Pinopsida > Pinales > Pinaceae > Pinus > Pinus albicaulis. Next base: position 1,010,273,663 of record CM076579.1, read on the forward strand.
CAACATGGCTAGCTTGTAACAAGAAATGCAAGGGATGGTTGTTACAACAAAGTTGCGTTATAATTATCCAAAAGGTCATACGTGGATATTTAAGGCTTTTAAGGTGGCAACAAGGGAGAGTAAACTCCTGAGTACGAAATCCCCTCTCCCCAAGAACAATAGTGATTATAAGACAAAGAGAATACCATCTTAGTTAATTCCCATGTAAAATCATGAAATAACAAATAGATCTCAGTCGAAGTAGACTCAGGGGAGGTCGTGGTGCACACAGATGAATATGTGTGAGTTATCACACCCCGATATGGAAATAATGGCCGAAATAAGCAAGTTGGAGAGTACCAGGGCTCCGGCCTTTGGTAATATGATGTTATTTATTACCCCCCTAATAGTTTTTCATTCACATAGATATGTGATTCCTCAAGAAACACACTATTGTTCTGGTGTTAATAGGAAAAGTGGCTCATCAGAGTATGAAATAGGGTAGGAAGGTTTATTGCAGGGGAAGAACCCAAGGTGAGAAATAATCAGCTACCCCTCGCAAAAGAACCATAATGGAGACTACGGCATAAGAGGTTGCACGATCCTGAAAGTGGAAAAATTCATTCTAAAATTTAAAGAGAAATAAGTCAGGGAGCTAAGAGCGAACAAATCGTAAGGTCGCGTGGCAGAGGAGGTTGGTTGGGTGATAGACACAGGAATTACTCGGACTTGAGAAACCCTGTTTAATAAAAATTTGGATACCGTGTGGCACATAAAAATATTGATGGGAAAATCATTGCAGAAACTAGCTCTCAGAGCACTCATCTAAGGTATTTTGATATCCTCAAGAAGTGAGTAGAGAGGTTGGAGACCCATCTGTGCACTTTAGTCGACATTAAACGTCGTAAGAAGAACCGTATCGATTCTTTGGAAAAAAAATTTGACACTTTCCTGCACTATGTCCATAATTTTTCCATTCTACCTGGAAATGGGGAAGACCAACTAGCTATTATTCATTTTGTGTGCGTACAAAGCACAAGAGGAGAGTCAATGCACCAAGGTAGCGACCAATACCCTCCTTGTTATAGGTCGATTTGGGCACCATTCCCAATGACCTAGTTAAAATGGACATCATCCCCAGAACCAATGAATAGGGTCTATCATCCCCTGTCATTTCAATTGCTACATGCCCTAAGACAAAGAACAAGAAAAAATCATCCATGACTTCCATTGCAAGGTTTCCAAGATTTCAAGTACATGTTATATCACATATGAGCTCACCAACGCAGTCTCTCAAGGGACTAACTGCTTTTCATATGCAGTTACCTCCATTCAAGGGTGCTCTACAAAGCACTTCCCGACACTAAAGGGTGCGATGGTCAATTGTTCCGGAATCTCCACATGGCCAATGCCTTCTAGAAGAGTGCATATGTGTCAAACTTTGAATCCATGTGTCTATTCAACACCTCTGAGCTTGGGAACATGTCTTGCATATTATTAGAAAGTCATTGATTATGAAACTACCTTCAGGTCATCTATAAATTGAGCACAGATCCTAGTGCTTGGGAGGGAAGAAATTTGGTAGAGAAATGTTGTTGGATTCTCAATTGAGTGTTTGATTTGAGTGATATGTTGCTGGAGATATTTTCATTGTGATGAAGCTGGGATGATGCTAGAGTTGGTGACATTAAATTAATTGCTGGTTGTAACCTCCCCCATCTATCCATTAATAAAGATTGCTACTCATTTTCCCACATATGTATCTGTATAAGCTTATATTTTTCATATTATGGATTCTTAGCTGATGTATATGTTTCATGTTTGATTTATTTAACTAATTAAGATAAATAGCCATCTGTATATTGCAATATATTTGTTGTTTAGTGTTTATACTTGTAGGAACTATTCTGGCAATCAAAGTTGGATTGGAAGCTACAGCAAGAGCGAAATAGGGAGAATAGGAAGTGCTTGGACCCCAAGTAGGTTTCTCCATCTTTTTGTGTGTCTATTTACTCTTAGTAAAAGTTTCTGCAAAGTCTTTGTATAGTAACAACACACGTAAATGATTATCAACTAAAAATTAGTAACCAAAATGAACTTAATGCATGAAAAGGAGTGCTAACTGAACTAAATAATCATTTCCAAAGCAACCATCTACTGCTTCAAAGTACTATGCAATAAAAGGTTTTAAGCAAGCTAACTAATTAACCCTACATAAAGTAATATTCAAAAATGAAATTGCAGAAATAAATAAATGAAAAAGTGTTTGAAAAGATGATAGTACAATAGGGTCTTAAGCACCTAGGGTGGGCCCTAATCCAAGGAGGCTCAGATCCCTAAACAAACAACATCCTAAGAACCAAGAATGACTTTCAATGATAAGAAAAGTGCTTTTACATGAAAATTTACATAATTGGAACTTCTAAGCGAATGTATTTACTAACTCGACTACTGCTAGCTCATTTTGATTTTCTACCTTTCTCCTAACAACTTAAACTATTTATTCATACAGTATGGATGAGGGGCAACCTCCTTGAAAGAAGGGTTGTTTCCCCTCCAAAAGCCCTAAAAAATAGGATCATTCTTCCTCAGTGACCTCGCAACTACAGGGAAGAGGAATTAATGGTTCAATCCAGCTGAGTTTGATCATCCTGAAGTAAGGGACGAGTTCCATAAATTTCTCTGACTAGATATCCTCATTTTCTGTGCAAAATCTTCTCAATATCCTACATCATAAGCACATTAGGCGCACAAAGTATGATAAACATATCTATGTTCCTAAGAACTTATATAAGCTAAGAAAATGTTATTAAGTGAAAAAGGAGAGGTCTAATGTACCTAGGAAAGGTTAATTGGGCCTTATATTATACCTAATTTGGAGGTCCATCAAGGAGGTCAAACCACTTTAAGTGTGGGGCGAAACAACCCTATTTTTGCCTATGGTTTGTACTTTCTTATTGTTTTAGGGTTTGCCATGCAATAACTTGAATTAATAATTAGTAGTGTGTTAATGTGTTCGATAATTTAGTGTGTTTAAGATTACAAATCATTTTTAATATATTTTTAATCAAGTTTGAAATGATCTATGGCTATAAATTATTTCGGCATAGTAACTTGCCCGAGTTTTAACATAATGAAAGGGGGAAAAAAGGTAAAACCATCTTTTATGTGGATGGACCAATTGGATTCATTCACCCACTAGAAGGGACATCAAACCGCTTTAAGTGTGTGGTGAAACAACCCTAGTTTTTCCCATGGTGTGTACTTATTTATTGTTTTAAGATCCACCACGTAGTATCCTGAATTAAGAATTAATAGTGTGTTAATGTGTTGGTCCAATCTAGCTTGTTAAATCGTGTTTAATATATTTTTAATCAAGTTTGAAATAATTGATTTGTTAAGAGGTATAAAGTAACAAATCATTGATTGGACCTTTTAATTAAAGTTTTGTTTAATTTTCGTTTAGAATATAATTACAAGTCTAGTTATGAGTTTATAGTTTTGCTTAATTTTTCTGAACTACCTTACGTTAATAATCAAACATCTCATAACCTCCTTAAACCAAATTATGGATTTCATTTTTTGTTTTTTAATATCATTAATATATAAACCTTTCAAAATATAAGCACATGATTAATGATATTAGTAATAATTAACTGTAATTTAATAAAATACATTTATGTTTGATTTATATTATAAGGTAAGGTTGGGTATCACATTTTAGAATAAGATTGAAGATATATTAATAATGTATATCCTTTAAATAAAGCAATTAATGATAAATGACATCTACATCGTTAATGTATAGATGAACACTATTAGAAATATACCATTATGTTAGTAATTATTCATCTAGGGGTAGAATTAAAAAGTAGTATTAACAATGTCACGAAAAAATGGATAACTAGGATATTTGGTAACAATGGAGATTTTAAAAATTGTATGTATTGGAAAGTGGGGGGTCAACAAATGACTTTTAGGGGTATTTTTCAATATCTACTAAAATTAGGGGTACTCTTTAATATCGCACAAATGAACCTGCTACTGCACAAGTTTACTAAGTGAATACCATGTGACATACTCCATCCTATTATACATTCATTTTGAGCAACAAACTAATAAAATGTTTTAACCATGTGAAAAAAAAAATCAATTGTGCTATATAATATACGCATAAGTGATATTGAAGTAATTTGGATATGATTTACATTGAATGTATCAATGTCCTAGAGGGATCAAATCTCTAGAGGTGCAAACATTTTTCTAATATCGCACTATAAAAGAAATTTGCACATCAAGAGATTTGATCCCTCTAGAATCTTGATAGATCTAGGATTAAGATAGATATAAATGAATATACCTTGATAAATAAAACTAACACCAAGCAACTATTACAAAAATTCTCCAATCACATGTTTAACGTTTTAGTTTGAAATAGAAACAATATGAATCACTTAAATCATGACAAACAATAACCACCAAATTGTAACCCAATTATTGACTCATTGCTTTTCTATCTTATTCAATAAATTTTACATTATTCTCATCCAACAAATAAAATAAAAAAACAATAAGTTAACTACCTGTCACTACTTACCATTAAAAAAAATTAACATCACCTAATTATTTCCTCATCAATGTGGAGTCCTTGTATTTCCTCCAAAAGTATCACCAACTGCTAATTATCAATATCTCAGTTCAACTTCTCGACTCAAGCATGATAGGCTTGAGGAACAATCATGTCATCTTAAATTATGTTGGACGCAGGGATTGAATAAAAAGCAATAGTTTAATTTGATGGAGGGAAAGAATGGAGTAAAAGTTTAATTTGCTTCTTTGATCAATTTTTATTTTTTTATTTTTTTTTTAATTATAATTTTAATTTTTCAATATATAAAAATCAATATCAAATTTAATCAATAAAAAAATATTACTTAAGTTTAATCAAAATTGAATTGATAATTTAGTATTAAAATTCCAATCTTACCTAAATGTTTTGGGTTTTATTTCAACGAACATAATGCGTTGTTGAATATGTTGAGGTTGCAGGAAACTGAAATGAAACCTGAAAACTCATTTTTCTCATTCTGATATCATAAATATTTAAAATGTCGATAGGTGAAAAAAATTGAAATCTTAAATTTGATGTTTAAATATTTAAGTTGTTGGTCAACAATCAACCAATAGGGAGTTTTTTAATTTAGGTTAAATTGTTATTATTAATTTGTACACATAGTTGAAGATGAATTATTGTCTTTAAAATATGTTTATTGCATAATTTATTGTTATTTTTTAATAATTTAAGAAAATATTGATTTTTTTTTAAATAATATTTTCAAAGTTTAATTGAATTAACTTGTTTTTCTATATGATTTTAATTTGGGTACTGGTATCAAAGATACTTATTTACATGTGGAATATTGCCATTTTATAAGATCAATATTTTTTTGGCTAGTTTTAAAAAAAAAAATGAAGGTTAAAATGGTCTCTGTTATCACCAAATTGATATTGATGGGTTGCTTCAACAGTAAACCTAGAGTAACTATTTCAAACCTACTTTTAGTTGAAACTTAGCCTTTCTAGCCTAAGAGGGCTTTCTCAAGGATAAAGATGATATTATGTAAATGAAGCTCAACATATGGCTAACTCTGAAATTGGGTTTTAAATGTTTTTTTTGTGCAGGTGAAAGATGTAGACAAATTACTACCATTGGGCATATGGAGTCAGTATAAACAACTCAATGACATCTAAAACTCCTCTCATGGAAGCTGAGGCATATATATATTCTGATGAAAACATAACATTTACAGTAGACTAAGTGTTTGAAGGAAGTTAGAGCATGTAAGCCATGAATTCTAAGTAATCAAACACTAGGATACTGAAGATAAAATTGCAAAACATGAAAGACAAATACTCATAAAAATATCAACGAATCTCAGGTAAAGAGAAGTATGTTGCCACTGTATATTACTGATAAAAGGTTTTACAATAGTAGTGTGTAGTAAAAACATCAATCAACCCTCTCTCCATCAATTATCTACCTATTTATAATTTCAGGCATCTTTACAATGAGTCTGCCAGCAAGGTCAGAGCTTCAAATACTTCTAATGACACCTAGACTAACCAAAAGCAGATTACAAGGAGAGGAAACATACATATGTTATTTTTAAGACTTAGAAACCTAATATGACTCTAAAACTCTTTATTACATTAACAAACTTTAAAAGTTGCGTATTTACATCGAAAAGGTCATGTTCCTGAGGTGGCACTGACCATGACTGAACCATAAATACTCCCACAAAGTCAGGAGATTTGTCTTCCAAAATTTGAGGAAGTGGTGTCATAATTGTTGATGTGGATTCTATGATGAGTTGGAAACTTGAACAGCTTTGTCGAGGAGTGTGTCTTCATCCAAACATTCAACTGATGACTTCTGACCTTTCTAGGTGGCTGTCTTGTCCCAAAAGAAAATCAAAACTTGAAAAATCTCCAAAATCCTCTTCGTTGTAGAAACAGGGGACTTTTAGGCAAGTCCGTAGCGAGAGTTTGTAGCGTTTTCAACTTCGACTATTTCTGCAAATCATCTACTCTCTTTGTTGATTTGAGGTTGTCTACTGAGTCAAAACAATTAAATACATGCCTTTACCTACCCTTTCCATGACAAAATCTAACACATACAACAAAAAAGCATCTTCAGCGAGTTCGTAGTGTTTTCTCAGCTTTAAGCCTGAGACATGCTACAAACTTGCCTAATTGACAACAGACTTGAAAATTTTGGATTTCTTCTTCATAATTTCCCACGGCTCTGTAAGTGATGAACTAAAAATTAGGCAAAAAATATTTTCAAAGGTAATTTACCCTCTTTCAAACAGTAGAAGCTTCACCCTTGGCAGCAATGGCTTCAGTCTCAACAGGTTCATTTATGATTGTCATCTCTAAGCCCTTTTTCTTGAGTTTTGTTTGTGTCATTTCCATTTGTACCTCCAACTCTTTCACTTGACCTTTGAGCTTCTTTCTTTTTGCCTATAGCCAAATATTCCTTTTTCTTGTGTGTTTCATCACTCTACGTAGATTAAGGGTTCTCTTCAGCAATTTATTAGCATTTGTTAAGGCTTCATCGTAATGATTAATTTGCTCAGTCACTTTTTCCTTGAACTCCTCCACCATTTTTATTTCTAGCTTAGCCTCTTCCAACTCCAGCTTTGTTTCAATGACTTCCTCCCTAGCTTCCCTCAATTGTTCCTTTAAAATCTCTACTTCATCAATGACATTCTCCTTGCCTTTCCTCTGCTTAATGATTTCTTCCTTTGTTAGGGATAGGTCAATGATGTCTTATGCCATAGGTTGTTTTCCTTTTTCTGTCACTTTAGTCTTTTTTTCAACCTTGATACCTTTGGCCAGTTGTAATCCAGTGAGAGGTTTCCATATGTATAGCTTGTAATCTGTCCTCAACATTACCTTTTCCCATTTTCTAGCTCCTGTTTATTCTCTCATGACTCTTCTTGCTAGGTTTTGGCTTGCTACTTGTAGGTGTGGGTTGAGGTATCTTTGTTTCCTGTGCATGTTCTATTTCAATCTCCATGGGCTCTGCAATGGGTTGCATTTCCTCTTCCTGTCCACCCTTTACTTTAGTTATAGGCTCATTATTCTTACTTGAAGGGTTGGTCTTTGATTTAGGTGTTTTATTAGGAGTTAATGCATCCACTTCATAACCACTAAGAAATATAAATGTGGCCCAGTCTTATTTAACTTTTTCAACTCTTCCAAAACTAGTAGCTTGATTAATCCATGATGAAAGATTGAAGTTTCACTACTCTCAGGCCTAGCTTGGACTTTATCTGACATTTTACCTAGGCTTCTGAATAAGAAAAATGGAAGGTCCAAAAGCTGCTTACCAGTGAAATGTAGAAAAATCTTGAAATGATACTGATATATCATGTGAAATCTCCCTTCTCATGTGAAATACTTATGAATCACGAGCAGGATTTTGGAGTAATTTTCTTTGAGGAAACTTCTTGGGATCCCTGATGTCATGTCCACTCCAATGTGCTCAGGCTTTAGGAACTCATCACGGTTCTACAATTTGAATTTGGTGGCTTTAAACCACTTTTCTCCTATCCTTGGAATCTTCGTAGCTTGGGAAATTGTTTCAAGATAAACCACGAAACTTAGCACACCCACCTTTGATGCAGTGCCAACAAAATTCATTGCAAATATTTAGAAACATGGGCATGATAGCCCTGCAACTTCTATAAAAACTTCATACAACTAACACTGGTGAAGGCTGCTGCAAAACTTGGATCTTCATTAACCAATTTTAAATCCATTGGCTCATACCTGACCATTGAGCCCCCTTTGTTGGTCCTTTTATGCATGGTCATTCCTCTCAATATAGCGCTAGCCTTTTTGGTAATATGACACCTGCAGAGAATAATTACGCACAGCAAGGAGCTTGCAGACAAAGGCTAAACCTTTCTAAAGCTAACTGCAACAACTATACTAGGAGGAAAAAGGAAAAAGGTGGCATACATCAACTCACAAAGATAAATTTAAATAGGTAAGTTTGAATGTGAGAGGGATGAAGACAAATAAGGAAGGCTAAACGAAATGATGGGATGACAATGATGATCAGACATTCTCCATGACTCCAAAAAACTAATCACATGACCTCAGACTGACTTTTATCCACTTGAAACTTGAAACCTCACCCATTACCTATACAGTGTAGAAAAACACGAGTTCATAGTGTTTTATGTTATGAGTTTGGCAGATTCGCTATCGAATTATCAGGTGAGTCCGTAGTGAAAACAACCTATTTTCCACAGATTTTGTTGCGGACTCAGGAAAAAGTAGACAGGTGGCTAAAACCGAATTTGAACCAATGCATGAACATTTTTGATAGAATTTTATTGATATGACCGTGATGACATGACATGTGGGACTCTAAAAAAACTTAGGATTAAACCTAATTCATAAAATTTCATCAATTTCATGAATTAATTTACCAACACAATCAAATCTATACCAAATGACCTTCCTGACCAAAATGAAACTTTATTGGTGATAACAGTCTCCTTTGTTATAATATGTGTAGAGTTCTACTCAAGTGTGTTTCTACTTTATTAAATCATGATATAATTCGGTGATTATCTATGGTTTCTTGGTTTCAATTATGAGCGCACAAATTTTGAGCCCCAAATATATCAACAAACAAGCTATTTGATATATGTTCAATAACCTCAACTCCTCCAAGGAAAGAGGATAAATTTCATAAACCTAGAACACATTGGCAAATGGAGAAGAAACCTCAAAAGGAAACTCCAAAAAACCATGCAAAGTGGTGGCTGACTACCACACTAGCTCTAATGCCCAACCCCCCCCCCCCCGCCCCCCGCCTTGAGCATTATGATGTAAATTGGATTGAGTGATTTCCTCTTTTATGTATGGATTCATCGTTGAAAATGCCTCAAATGGTAAGAAATGTATCATGAATTAGATAATTCAAATCTATAAAGGGAAATAATGTCTCAATCTAGTTTAGAGGCATTAAGATGTATAGATTCAAAACAACTTCCATTAATTGTAAATCCATCAATTGAATGGAAATATATTAGGGGGAAAAAACAAGGAAAGCAAAAAATATTAAAATTTCCAATTTCCAGCTAATCACTCCAAAAGAACAACATTTATATTGTAGAGAATTTTTGGAATAAACTATGTAAGGTATTTCTAATCTGTCCACCTGAACCATTGGTCAAATTATAAATATCTTAAATAGTTAATCCTGAATATTCTCCACAACGTGAACAACTATGAAAAGCTACACTCAAAATTTATCTTTTGAAGTTAAAAAAGTATCTATATCAAAAGTTGAATCTTATTGCATCAAGCTTATCATTGTAGACTTTGGCTCAAGTAATGGGAAATAAAAATCAATATAAACATAGTTCATTTATCTCTTCTAGTAGCCTATACGTATTTATATCAATACCATTCACAATGTTCCTACAAAATTATAATATTTTACAATTTAAGTTATAAATAAAGGGGTGACAAAAACAAAATATGTAAATCAAATTGTAGTAGAATATATTTTTTAAATTCCTTAGCATTTACATGATCATGTTGAATAATGTTTCAAATAACTAATATTCAAGGGAATCAATTTATTATTATTCACTCGATCCTGATTAATAATGTCTAAAACATTTTCCCTCTAGCACAACCAACTAGATAGAAACGTTATATTTCACGAGGTTACTTCAAAAGTGCATGCACCATGTTTGGAGGTGCTTCATGAGATTTGGGATACGTAGCCTATAATCATCCTTTAGATGGTCTTAGATGAATTTGCGCATGGGAGTTTTTTTGTGTGGTGTATTTTCACATAATATATAACTTACTCAATGGTTCTTTAACCCTAGTTGGGTACTTTCTTTCCATTTAGCCCTAGGGTGATTATCTCTCTTAATAACTTGGATGATGTCCTTCATGATAGCCACGTGGAGTTGATTTCTTGCTTAGAAAATTCCCTACTTAGGAAGAGGAGTGTTGTGAATTTTGGAGGAGGGAAGTATGCCCTAGACAACATGGAATAGCCTATATTGCTATATGGAGCCTTGGGGTTGGCTTCAAGGAAAATAAGTATTATAAGATAATTTATCTATGAATAAGTAGTGAAAACCCCCAATAAACAGGTGCATTTCAAAAATAGACAGGATGATAGATAACTTCTTACTTTCTCCTAAGACTAACATGAATTTTCAAAAGTACATATGAGAATGAAGAAGGAACATACTTGATGTTAGGTGTTTGTTCAATGTGTCCAATAGCTTACACTTGGCCTTGTTATTCTTCTATTGATTCACCACCAAATTGCATAATCATCCAACTACCAATACCTTTCTCATTCTTTCACAAAGTGATAAATGAAAACTTGTATGGTTAAAGTCTTGATCTAATAATCTCAAGCTAATTTAGATCCAAAAAATCTCATCAAATATGTAGAATACATACATAGACGCAGATATTTATGGGGTAGGTTGAGAGGGGGGGTGTGGATAGATTTGTATTTATTGAAAGAGAGTAGTAACAATTATTATCACCTTGAGATTCACCATTTTACTCCTAGATCCAAGACCCAAATTCCTCTTCCTCAATCCCGAGTCCACCTCTGTCAAACAAGCATAATCCAAAATGGTATCCCAATAAGATAACTAAGTGAATCACTAATAGTACTTACCTAGAATCAAATCACATTATTTTTTATACCCAACATTCAAAAATGGTATCTCACTCAAGACCAGGACACTTGCTACAAATCAACAATATAAGGATGCTTCTGTATGGACCTTCTTCCTTGAGATTTGGCTCTCATACGTCTAGATTATTGAGGAACTAATAATAAATTTCATGGCATGCACAAATATAAAGATATAGGTCATTCATTTCTTTTATGTGAGTCGTTTGGCTTTCATAAAATAGTTATTCTCAACTACCCTCGTGATTTCCAAAACTTTAAGGGGAAACCATACCTTTTTCTTTGAGAAACCACAATTGATCACTCTTACGCCAAGGAAAATTGTGTTTGATCACCTTTAATTTATTCCTATGAAAAGCATAGTCATAATATCATTTTTCTAATTAAGTATTTTCTAAGAAAAAATTCATGATCTGATAATATATTTTTGTCTTCTATACTATATTGGCACACGGTTCCAAATAAAGGTGTAACAGGTGCCCCTTAATATGTGAGCTTAGACAAGAAACCAATGGTCGAAATACATTATAATACTAACTATTGACAGATGGACTAAATATGAGTTATGTAGGTCAAGGAAACAAGAAGTTCCTACAAGTAAAAATCAACCGATCATATATAAGTAATCCATAAGGTGAGCATACCCATACTCAAATAAATCACTAATCATGAATGATAAACTAATAAATTATTGATCAATGTAGTATACAAAATACAAGACCATCGCCACACAAAATACAAGGTGTATCCATGTCAAAAAAAAACATAGCCACATGTAACTATAGGGTGGATCTATGTTATAATATATTCCAGGAAGACATATAGCCCTAAGGAGAGTGAAATATGATCTTCAAAGTACTCATCAATGAATGGATCAATCTTGTACAACTCAAGAAGGTAGAATCAATGGAGGATTTCACCAGCCCAAGGTCTTCAATTGTATGAATCTACATCTTGCAAATAAATGAATTGATGTTAAGCAAGGTAGAAACCATCTAATTATCGATCATTGAGGAAAACCATTAATATATGTGAGAGGACCCACTAATAATGAAGATGGATCAAAGATACACAGTACACTCTCACAAGCATGAATAAATTATCTAGAATTGAACACTTGGATAATTTATTAATTAGGGGTTAATGATGTGAACCTATTGTTTATCATGAGGAAAAATATCATTTATCTTTATAGGCTCTTGGTACTACTAAGGTTTCTAGACCAACTTCCTAGACAAGGATTTGGAGTCGAAGGGAAGATATATATCAAAAGGAGGGAAATAATATATCCCATATCACTTGACATGAAATAAAAACCAATAATTTTTTGTAGAATAAATAAACCACCAAGTACAAATTACCATAGGGATGGATGACATGAAAGGTTAATCAACTACAAAATGGTCAACTCAAGCTCAAAGATTCCCTTGAACATGTAGCACACCATGAGGAATGAGAAGCACTAACACTGACAAGACCAATGATATAAAACAACAACACTAGAGGAACTGAAGCTTTCTCCATAGTGACTAGAGGAATAACCAATCAAAGGAGTATAAGCTCAAAATCATGGTGCAATTTCTAGGCCAATACTATATTCCAGTTGTAGGCCAATAATGCAATAAGGTGCTATGTTCAAGGGATACAAGTCTTGATGGTTTCCACTCCAACTAAATCAAATACAAATCAAAATTCTCTTCCCCCTTTTATTTTTAATTTTAGGATCTTTTTCATGTTTTGGAATACAGGAAAATTAAATAAAAGTATGCTATAGTGGATAAAATGAGCGGCTCAAAGGAATTAAACTACATTCCAAGCGCATGGAACAAACCTATGCAAAAAAATGTATTGGGTAAGTTATTCTTACTCATGAATGTCTTCTTCAAAGGTATAAGGTCACTAAACAGAGGAAATACATGCAAATGACTAAGGATCAAGAGTAATTGATATCATTATGTTAGAACAAAGTAAACAACAATGAAACAATATGCATTGATATGTTAGCAGCAATAAGCATAGGAAACTACTGAGCAACATAAATAATGATGGGAAGCTCTTCAAGATAGGGCTATAAGAAAATACTAAAATAAGAGTATGGGGCTCCACTTATAGTCATGGCGGGACTAATGAATATTCCTAGGCATACAGATGTTGACAATATGGGCACCAAATGGTAAGAGGAATGCTAACTAGACAAAGCTAGGAATTATAAGCATTTTTATACAATTTTAAACTTACAACAAAGAAAGGAGATTCATGTCACAAGCTAATAGTATCAAACCTAATGAATAATATTGGCACAAATGATGATTAATATGAAAGGAAAAATATACTACTATATTCCAAATCAAAACACATAGCTCAAAATTCATTAAATATGTCTCTTTCCACTCTTAAAGGGTCTTATATATGTGTCCCCTCGTTCAACTCCATTGGATGTACCATCTGATTCCCAGATGATGGTGGGAAAACTTAAGTAAGAAAGGGATCTTGTGTGTGTGTGTGTTTTTTTAAAGTAACCTTAAAAATACTATATGGTATAAAGCACTATGCAACATTTCTTCTTATGCAAAGTACTTCTTAAATTATATCCCTTTGTAATAGTCAAGCCAAGGATCTCATTTGTAGTCAATTAACACATAAGCCCCTATTCATTCGCCTCACCGTAAAGTTGTCATGCTACATAGATTTGAACTTCCATGCTCCTAACATATTGTGACATTGGGAATGAAACTAGAGCAATTTACTTTCATACCAAACATTAGGAATAACATTGACACACAATTTACAAATGTTGTGAGTTATCATAGCCCCTTATGAAGGTGAAAACCAAGATATGGAAAAGACATGAGACATTCATCCAAGCTATGGATTCGACTAGAAAGTTAAGTGATGAGTGCCAAACGAGGAATATTATACACAATTGGGTTAAGGTGTAGCATTTCACTTGATTCCCAAGAAAATAAATCTCTAAAGTGTTTGAAAGGAGAGCTATGAAATTTAAATATTTCAAATGAAAAATATACTCCAATGATTATGTTCAGCGAAAGAAAATGTGGAAGTATTGGATCCTTGATAGGAATATACCATGGGGTATCTAGTTAGTGATCCTATGGTATAATATTTCCATTTGTTGGATATTAATTTTTACCTCTAATTTCACTAGATATTGAAAAATACCTCCCAAAATCCTTTTGTCAAAACCCCCTCCCAATACATATTTTTAATATCAAATCCCCTATCATCACTAGATATCCCATAGTTTTACCAAATATCCCTTGTATATTGCAATACCTATAAACCCCCTCATACGCCACATCCTCACCACCCACCCTGCTGATAATAACTATAATGTATGGAACTTGTTTTTGACATTTTTAAATTCACCTCAATGAATGAATGTGATAAGATATTGAACAACAAGGTGAATTCCCTATTGAATAGATGTTGAGGAAAAACCTTATGATTCAATAGTTCCTAAATAGATCATACATATATGATTTGGATTAATATAAATTGGCGGTGGGAAAGAAAAATTCCCATGAGAGATGAATCTTTAACATCCTGTCACCACTACTATCAAAATCAGCCTGGGAATCACCAACTAATGGAACATGCACACTAGTGTTAGTTCATGAATTAGGCGTACAATATCTAGTTGATCTATGGTAAGAGGTATTTAAAGACTAAATTCATAATTTTCATCATCACACAATACTAAGTATACCCTAACAATATATTATAGTTGAAAAAATCATTGAATACTTAAACTTCAATGGAAACAAACTTTCCACCTAATGTAATAAAAAAGATAGAGATGGTTCCATGAGGCTTAAAGATATTACCATCAAATTCCTTCTACATGATGTTAGACTGAATAAGCTTTAGATAACCAAAGTTTTTCCAACAAGACAAAGGCATAATGCAAGTGGAGGCTCCTTCATCAATAATGCTTCTAAATATATTTGTCCCACATGAAGATACTTGCAGCAAAGGGTTGAGTAAGTCTATTCCAACTTTGGTGAATGTAAAACCTAATCATACAAACATATGAGGGATAAACTCCACATAATTATGGTAAATAATGATTTGTGTTGCATAATGGAGCTTTGAAGGAACTCTAGGGTAAACATACCACAAGTTGCTCGAGACAAATCTTCAACAATATTATAATTGTGATTAGCATGAGCATTTGGGTTGTGCGCAAACTTTCCTAAGAAACTCTTGGCGGGGAGATGTGCCATATCATTGGAAATATTATCTATTTGCAGAGAACCACCTAGTTGGGATGAATATGGATCCTTATCCATAGGAAAACTCTCAACATGATTATAATTATGACCTCTATTCTAAATATTAACTTCATTATCTCACATGTAGATGCTCACATGTTTAGAATTCCCCCCTTGTGAAAACATAAGGTATTTTGCGACCATCTATTGTTATTGAGGGGGGGAGGATTTATTAGGACAAAAATTTCTTTCTAAGAATTCCATTGGGTTGAGTATCAATTAATGTCATCCATTTGAGGTTAATTTTGAGTAGGATGATCTCTAGTGTAGATATTGCAAGGGGATTTTATTTATTTTTGGCTAACTTGTGCTTCCAATAACAGAATTTTTACCAAGGGAAGACCTTTTCCCAAGAGTAGATTTTTTCTTCTTATTCTTTCTTTTTCCTCCGGGTTGTTAAGCATTCTTCAAATTTGTAGATTGTACCGAATGAATATTTTAGGGATGGTTGAGGACTAAGGAATTATGCAATGTTGGTGTAGTCGGAGGAAAAGTAGATGACATATTCATCTAACCCATTTGCCTTTCCAATTGGCCAACTGAAGTATAGGTGATTTGTAAAAAGTTGTGGATATTCCACTAGAATTGTTCATCATAATATATCTTATAATGGTATGAAATATTTGAATATGGAAATTAATTTCCCTTAGATCCAAAATTAATAAACCTTTATTTTTGCTCGAATTTATCAAATAATTGAAATAAGAAATGGAAATAATAGGAGTATAAACACACCATCCATATACAATTGGTTTTATCTCGAGTGATTGGGAGTAATTTTGTCATACTCCCCACTTGGATTCAATTCTTTCATGTGAAGTGTTGAGATCATAATGAGTGTTTCTTGTATTGTCTTCAAGCTTATTGTCTAAGTAGACCCTCAAGAATTGAAATATGTGTATTCTTAACCCAATAGAAGGCAATTCTTATCTTCTTATCTCTTTGCTTTAATTATAAAAATGCACATACAACAGAATGACAACTCACTATGGAGTTACCTTTTTATATTGTGGCTTCAACGACTACTAAAAAATCATCCTCCTATGTTATGTTTATAAAATTCCACACTTATATGTTTTACTTAGCTATGAAAAGATACAATTCTAAATAATCGAAGCCCTTCTCCTCCTAGTAGTCTGATATTTAACATAGTTGATAACCATCTATGGGTGATATTTTGACTTCCTTAACCCTCAATTGTGACAAGGTTTTGTACCTTCTGTAATATTTTTAAAATTCTGCATGTGTTTAGCCCTACATATGTGAGTAAAAGGGGGCTAACATGGCAGCCACTTTTACCATGGTGGTTAGTAAGGTAAGTTAACTAGTGGGGGGTGTAACTTTCGCATACAAGCTCCAACTAGAGTTATTTTCACACAATTGGAAAATTATTGATTTTTAAATCGACATAGAGGGTGTGTGCATAGGTTATTGACATTGAAACCCCAAAAAAATCCATTTTATGCCAAAAAAATGGATATGGAAGGCTTCAAAGCCCAATTTTCCAAACTAGGACCTACCACTAAATGGGCCATGCATGCCAATTAATCCATTTTTTTAACCAAAAATCACCAAGATAGATGCTAAATTTTATGATGATCTAATTCAGATCATGCCTCCATATTCAGGGAGGATTTTTGCCCTCAAAATCTTTACTAAATAAGGTGAGGAAATTTTTCCTCTACCTTCTCCCTAAAGTACCATTTTTCTTTGCCTATAATTTTTCCTTTCAACCAATCATCCAAAGGTCATGCTAACCTTATCTTCTAGTTTTGGAATTGCTATATAGAATTTTCTTCTACCAAGTCCTCCATGGTAGGTAGGACATTTTACTCCTTCTGATAAACCATAAAAGGCTCATACAGTTTCAAATTCTCCACATTCACTACTAAGTAAATGCACATGTATGGGGGTAGACTAAGTCTATAGGAATTATCTCCCACCTTATCCTATAACTCAAAAGGGCAATACTTTAGATCCTTTATACTCTTACTAGGACCTTGTAGCCTTTCCTTGTTCGCATATAACCAAACTCTATATCCAACTCTGAATGACCTCTTGGTTCTATATTGATCATGTTTGTGTTTACACTTTTCTTGTGACTTCTTCAACATCTCATGTACTTGTAAATGGATATATCTAATATTGTCAACAAACTTATTTTCTATCAATTCTTCTCCTATGGTATCTTTCCTCACTCCTCCTAGTTTTCCATATACAATGTCCAAGGGTGAAGGAATAAAATACCAAAAACAAGTTTCAAAAAGGGGACTTACTGTTAAAGGTGTGGAGTGCTCTATTATAAGAGTGTTTAATATAGATCCAATTTCAACCCTATATCCTTAGATACTTGTAATTGTAACACCTCAAAAGACGCATCAAAGTCCTATGACTACTTCGATATGATCATATATCTATGTATGGAATGTTGTATATATATTCAACTCAATGTCCATCTTCTCTCAAGGCATAGTCTAAAAGGAATTGAGGAATTTTGTCTCTTTATCCATTACAATGCTCCTTGGTATCCTAAAGTGCGCCAACACCTATTCAAAGAACATGTTTTTTGCTTCTTATCCTTTTATGGTATTTTTACAAGGCATAAGAATGCATGTCTAGCTAAACCTTCCAACTACCATAAATAAAATTATGTCCCTCCCAAGTTGTTTGTAAGCCACCCAAAAAAATCCATGTAAATCCTTTCTTAAGACCGTCATGAGGGTACAAGTAAAGGATGAGATAGGAAGCAAGGTCTATCTCATCCTCAACTATAGGGTTTTGACCTGGATCTTGTTATGGAAGATTTATATCATCTCCTTCTCTTCTTGGTGATGAACGATACTCAAATTCTTCACATTATTCATTGAAGCATACGAAATATTCTCATCCACATTTGGGATTATCTTTACTTAATTGCTTAAATACATGGTTAGAAGGTTCTTCTTCTTGGAATCCTTCTTACAGTTCTTATGGTTCAACTCTAGATATATTTTCCAACACTTTTCTTCAATGTGGCCATCAATATTACAATGGATGTATTGGTTACTTAGATTCTTGCATAAATGTGCAAAGGTTATTGTCTTCTTTTCTTTCCCTTTCCAACTATTTTGTCCCTCTTTGGAATTGTGTTAGTGCTCTTCTATTTGGATTTTGGAACAACTTGGTTGTCCTTTCTTGTCTCCTATATTTTTCAGATGGTGTGCTTGCACACAAGCCTCATTAACTATACTAGGCATGAAAATCATCACTTTCTTTCTCAAATGACTCTACAAGCCTCCCAAATACCCGAGGAGTAGATATAGGTTCCTGGGAGAGATACCCAGCAAGATATTTATCTTCTTGAATTCAGTGGTGTCCTCTTATACACTCTGCCCCTACCTTTTCCTGAATTAATGTTAATAGATCCATTAGTACTCTACATGCCCAATAGGATATAACTGAGACTTAATGAAGGGTTTGAAATCCTCCCACTTAGTTATTAGTGTATCACCTTCTAGCTTAATGTATCCATGTTCCTTTCTCACCAAGTTAATGCATGACCCTCTAAATCTAAATTTGGAAAAAAAAAATATCATGTACTTATTCTATATGGTGCTAAAATAGACCTCGAATTGTAGCAACCAATGATTTAAATTTACGGCATCAACCTAAATTTGGTATTGCTTGATGTCCACTTTGTCCTTTTTAAATAAAGAATATGAAGGGTTAATGAAATTATAACTTGGATGATCTAGGTGTCTCCAAAGACACTCATAAGTCAAAGAGGACTCAGAATATATCAAAAATAAAAGTGGTCAGAATGCTCCCAAACTAGGACCGGATCAAAGTATTCGTCGCCTTGATTCCAATGATGCAAACGGAACTCCAATCTGAGTTTGTATGGAGGAGATAGGGTTGGTCAAATTTTTGGTCAAAGTGGGCATGTGGGCCACGATTAATGATCCTACAAATTGATCGAGACCCAGCGCATGAAACTCGGCCACCGAACGAGAGAAATTTTTGAATGGTTAATTTGTCTAATAACCCTTACTTTCGACAAAATAAAAAATGGGTGATTTTTTATATAAAAATAAAAAAAATATATTTGTTGGGGGGGGCGGGTTGCCACCCCCACCACCCTGCAACGGTCTTCATACCATATATATTATAAAATATATGGTGTCAGGTGGTAAAACATTTCCACCACCAGAGTTGTTACATTACAAGGCCACGGTTGGGTTGAGACCGTGTGGAGAGGACCCCACCCAATGAACTATATAACAGAACCATGACGGTGTATCTATATATATATATATATATATATATATATATATATATATATATATATATATATATATATATATATATATATATATATATATATATATATTACAAAACAAGACCGGTGAGATTCGAACCCACGATCGATGGGTCTAGAGGCCTAGCCATGTGGTAGTCCGACAAATAGTTTCTGCCACAAAACCGTTAACAATGTTGACCACCGATCAAACCATCAACCCACCCAACATGGCGGCCTTACCTCCGCCAATGTTTAAGTCGTAACCGTTGCATGCTCAACCTGCCATAAAGTAGTAAACAACATGCCAAGTATGGAGGGGCAGGATTCGATCCCCCGACCTAAGGTAACCAACATTTGACTTTTGCAATGAGCCAACGGCTCATCTTTGATAACTTTGCCGAAACATTTGTATTTAAACTCACATTGTTCCAGTCGATAGGGAGGTTGAACATAACCAGAAAATAGAGCAATGGATGGAGGGTGGACTTGTGGAACTATTCCAAGTCAGATGAGTGGAACCCTAACACATAAGAATCAATTTATACCAAAAAGATTCCTTGGGAGGTAAATTTTTACAGTGTTAGAATGCTATCAAGTTTATAGTCATTTATCTCAGAATTTCGGAGGGAGCGCCATGGTGAAGCCAGATTCACCATCTGAGCAACATAATTCCATATGCCCCACAACAAGGAATCTTTGAAGAATATTTAGGAATCTAAAAGATTCCTTTAGACGCTGAATTTTTCCAGCGTCGGAATATGGTCAACTTTATACTCATTTTTCTCAGAATTTCGCAAGGAGGGTGATGGCGAGATAAAATTCATCATGTGAATAGCATATCTCCAGTCAACTAGTGGAGAGGAATCCTTTTGGAATTATGGGGAATCTGAAAGATTCCTAAAGGCCCATTTTATGACGATGTTAGAATTTGAAAGTTGACAGCCGATTTTACACCACTCATCACCAAAAATGTAGTGGTGCAACCCATTTCAGCAAATGAGCTTTGCATTTTTTTGACCGTCTTTGAAAGTGGAGGTATATGATGCAGTTATGTATTGATTTTCTTCTGATTTGCTGAGATGATGTCTTATTGTTGGGATACTTGTGTAACATTATGTTGAGGGATACTTTTGGCCAAATTATTGTGAGAATTTATTAAATTTTCATACTAAAGGAAGACCCATTTTGAGAGAGAGTTCTTGTAGGGAGAACGTCTTATAGAGAGACCACCACTATTTTTGAGGATATTTGTCCTTTTTATGACAAATAGCATACCATGTAAATCATCATCATTAGCAAAAATTAATGAAGCACCCTGCACTATCTTGACACCGGGCCCAAAGATGTAACTAACATTGGGTGAATTCGACAATCAAATATGTCATGTTATTGATTTGATGATCATAATTATGTTTCCTCTTGTTTAAGCATGCACATGTGGTTTTTAATGCTCCTTTAAATTCAATTCTATTAACATAACATAAGTAAAAGATGTTGGATAATTCTGGTAGCTAAATAAATTCAGATCAAGTTTGGTATCAGAGCAGTCTTCTCGCTGATGTGAATTGCGAGTGTGAACGATTGAACGTGCAAAAATGGAGGATGAAAAAGAAATGTATGAGGCCTCCCTAAGGATGTCCAAAATAGTGGACATAATGTATGAAGCTTATGATAAGAGAATAGAGGAACAGGAGAAAGAAAGAGTAGAGGATGATGCTCCATATACCCCCTCGAGTGAACGTGCATCTTATTCATTGTCTTCTCATCATTCAAATGAGGAGATCAACCAAAGCCTTCAAGTGGAGAATTTTGAATTCAATAGGATTCTATGAAAATAGAAAGAGGAGAAGTAGAGACGCAACTTCAGCTACGGGTCACGGAAGAGGCCTTAGAGGAGTTAAAGGTCAATGAAGTCTTAGAGAATCCCTCATCGTTTGTTTCATAATCGACAGCTGAGGTAAATAATGTTGATCGTTCTTCAGTTTCATCTTCACATGATATTATTTATGTTGGAAATGTGGAGGTACCCATTTCAGGAACTGGCATGAGACTCCTTACCAAGATGGGATATAAAGGAGGAGGACATGTTGTTAATGGCCAAGGCATGACTCAGCCATTGGAGGTCGCACAAACACCTTGATTCGCAGGTTTGGGATACACCGAAGGAGAGTGCTCAAAGGTGTCAGAATCTTCCAAGACATTGTTTGTAATGTTCCCAAATTGGGATTGCATAGCAAGCTTGGAAAAATAACGCACTCCTTGGGAGATTGATGTAAAAAAATGAGTTTGTGGCCCTTAGATCCCTTAGATTAGCAGATCTGGAGTCTAGATCCAAAAGGGGAGAAAAAAAAAATCAAAATAGGTGTGGTAAACAGGTCTCCCACAACCTAGTCTAGCTGGAAAACACCCTACAAGAGGGGCTATAGCTATGCACAACAAGTAGCTTCAGGAATAACGTAGTCTTTGAAAATTTAAGTAGGAGGCCATCAAATATAATTAATAAATGAATGTACAGCAGTAAATCAGAATTAAAGTGAAGCTCTTTCAATATACAGTAAATTACATGACACAAGAGAGCAAGATAGCTTCATAAAAGAGAGCTACAACATAGATATATCAGCAGAAATGGCTCAACAGCATTATTTTCAGGTGTTGTAGCAGCTGCGTATTACAACTCAGATATAGGACAGGTCTGTGAACAAAACATTAGATCTATATCAGATCTGGAAACTAGATAGTTTTCTTTACAAGATCCCCTTGGGGTTTTGACCAAATCATGCATCAATAATAGTAGATCTGAGATACAAGTTGCAGATCTGTAAAATACTACAGTAATTTCTGAATATAACATTACATAACAAATATCAGATCTAAACAAAACATGGATCAACAAGCTAATCCATGGATCACCAAAATGAAAGGAAAAGCCCAGCACCAGAGATCTCTGATCAAAACTAGAATCAAAACACCATAAAGAACCTCATATCAAAATAACTTAGTCCATCAATGGAAATAGCATTGTAGCTCAAAAGGACATGGATGGCCACTACCAAGTTACATATCTGAAGTCAAAACAGGAGAGGCACTCTTCCAGGAGGTTAAAATACACACTACATGAGAAGAGGCTCTCAAAACAAGCTAGATCTCTATAGATCTAGACTCCCACTTGCTACAACTTGCAAAAGCAGCAAAATCCTCAATGGATTAGCGCTACTTAGCGCTTCCAATGTAATTAGAGCTTGGCCTCAAGCTTGATAGTGGATCAATTCAGCAAATACTCCTCCAATAATCCTCAAAGGAAGAGATGAAATCCCTGCATAGGAATTCCAAGCACAATCCTCCACTAAACAGCAGAGAATAGTATTTGTCTAAGAAAAAAAAATACTAAGAAATATGATCAATCAACAACCTTCTCTTTCTACCTTCCCTTTCCTTTTATAAGATGAGAGCATTTGCAAACCCTAAACCACCCTGATGAGTTAGCTCTTTTCACATGAGGGGCCTCCTTCTAAAAATGTGTTGTCCCTTTAGGAGATGCATTGAACCTAGACAGCGCTGTATATTTGGTCAAGGTTGACCCAGTCTCACAGCTCAAGCCCCTTTCACACCTGCAAGTGATTATTTACATGGCCCTGGTTTATCTGTGTTCACATGGGCATTGATTTATTCAGTATTTTTAGGAGTTTTACATGTCCTCCTTTATTCATTTATTTATGCAACAAAAAATAAAACGAAAATGAATATTCCTCTTAGCCTAGGCTAAGTAGGAATATTACAGTCCTCCCCTCCAAAATTTTGCTTGTCCTCAAGCAACTAATAGGGTAAGAGATGTAGTCCTTCTCCTCCTCCATTGAGGGCATCATCAAGGATCAAGTCCTCATCATAGGCCAAGTGATCAACAATCCAATACATCATGTATTGTTCCTCCAAGGCCAACATAATATGTGCATAGTCCATCCCTTCAGGAGTGAAAAACTCAACAGAAATAAACTTGTTTGGAGCAGTGCTACATCGAAAACATGTATCATGAAGTATAGGTAGAAGTTCCAAACCATGTGGTACATATACACTGCCCATCCTCTATCCATAGAACCCCATAAACAATACAAATATATCATCTAAGTATGGGAGCAAGACTAAATAGATGCAAACTAAAATCTGCACATGGGAGGTGGGTCAAAATCCCACATGTGATGCCAGCGCAGTGCACCTCTTGTCTTCATTAGATCCAGGTGTGGTAAGTGGCATTCCCACCACACTTTTTTTGCATGAGTCACCTTAACATGGTTGAAGGTGTTACATAATTTTGGTGCCTTTGGGAAGCACCCATCATGAGAAGGGATCTCCCTTTGCACATCAAGGGAGTGGCCAAGTTCAAAATTTCCATTGGCCCCCAACAAACTATGAGATCCAAATGATCTCTCACTCCCTTTTGGAGTCTTTTCTTGCAAAAACATGGCAAAGGAATGTAATAAATCAGAAAATACAACTTGCTTATCATGATCAAATCCTTTACCATCATAGTTCTTCACACACATGGAGTTGTGCATGAAAATTCCCTTCCTCCCAAGCAAAGGAATATTTGGCTGAGATGACTCTTTCAAAGAGTCCATTTGCTGCCCCATTCCTCCATGGCTATTGCACTCTTGAAAGTGCTGATGTAAGTCCTCTCTCATGCCTTCCCAATCAAAACTCTTCATGATCAGGAAATAGATCTTCATTGAATACATATGGCTGAGGAAGAATTCTTCATATGCTCCTTGTAGGATCTTCTACTTGAGCTCGGAGGCTCTAGCCAAGAAGACCTTACCATGATAATAGATGACTCCCCCTTAGACTATGTAGCCCTCTTCTTGCTTCATGCCATCTAGTATCATAATTGTGTGGAGATCTTTGGAATACTCTACCAGCAGTTGAGATTTCCAATAAAGATCCACACTACTCAATAATGATAGGACTGCTGATACATCCATGGGAGTGCTTGCCTTATTGCTGATTGTCTTCTTGACATTAAACATGCCAAAATGGTTGGTTGGAAGGTTGATCCTCCCATTCCTTTCCTCCCACAGCACTGTAGCTTGGTCCTCCATTTCTCCAATCCTCCCCGGATCTAGACTTGGAGAAACACTTTGTGAGGCTTCCCCCACAAGATCTAAATCTGATGGCATTCCAGGTGGCTTGCCATGAGATAAGAATGTCCCTTGCAGCATCCTCATGAACATGAGAGAAGGAACTGTGAGATCCCTATTTCCACTGCGCAAATCCATCTCTATTGTTTGTGTGGAAACATTAGGTGAAGGATAAGTGTTCATGCCTTGAATCATTTGTGGTTTCCCACTCTTCAAGTCCACCCATTCCATCTGCAAAGCTTTCCAATCAGTGGTAACCTTCCCTAAGGTAATTAACCACTGGACACCCAAAATTATGTTGGTGTCTGGAATGTCAACTACAAAGAAGTGATCCACCAAATTTTAGGATCCCATAGTGACAGAGAGTGAGGGGACATATTTCATGCATTGCATGGTCCTATCTCCTGGGACAAAAACACAAAATCACTCAAAAGTATCAGTGGGGATTCCTCTTCTTTGCACAAGGTGAGCAGCAATAAAGTTGTGGGTTACCCCATTGTCAATCAGGACAGATACTCTCTGATTCATGACTGAACCTTGTACTCTTAGGGTCAATTACTTAGGCACTCCCCTCAAAGAGGCAAGAGTCCCACTTGTTGGAGAAAAGGCTCCATTTCCATCTATGGATGGTGTTTGATCTCCCTCATCTTCATCATCAGCGTTGTGACCCCTCCTAGGTTCATCACCTTCATCTTCCTCCTCAAAATCTGAGAAGACTTCTATGTAGTGTGCCTTGCTAGCAACACACCTGTATCCTAGTGCCCATGACTCTTGGCAAGTGAATCACAGTCTCTTCTTCCTCAATTCCCTCCTGAGATCAATATCAAGAGGTTTATTCAAAGAGCTCTCTTTGGGAGGAGCATCTTTTCCTTCTTTCCCCTTAGAAAAGTGAGGGGCCTTGCTTTGGAAAGTTGCCTTTGCTTTTGGCAAGGCATCTTGGAGATCTCTAGCTCTCTCAATGGCATCATGCAAAGTGATGGGCTTGGTAGATTTAACCAACCCATGCAAAGGTTCCTCCATGATCTTAAAATGCAACTTCTTAGATCTGTTCCAGAGATTGACTGTAGGGGCATTTACTGGATATGTCACCTTTAATAAAAGGACAAGATCTAGAGGCTACCTGGCCCTTTACAGACTTTGTCTTTAGAACTTGTAGAAGTTAACACTCATGATCTGAAAATGAAACTACTTGTATTTGTTGTTCAAGGTATTCATTTCCATAAAATTATATGTGCAAACTGTTATTCATGTCTTGCAATTGAAACAAAGTGTTTTTGGTAAATTTCTGAGTCTTATGTGTGAAGGAGTGTTGTTTCTTTTTACTGTTTAACATATTAGATCTAAAAAACACAGCAAGATAAAATCACATAATATAACACAGTAGCTGATGAGGCAGTTCACCCCTCCTGGGCTACATATGTCGGGTCCAAGGCCCCCAAATGGGCATGTCCTTGCTTTTATTAGATGCTAAAATTGGTTATACGGTGATAAGAAAGCCTAAATAGGAAAAATAAGCTGTGTAAATGAGTTCAGAACACAGAAAACAGTAAATATTCGCTTTTTTTTCACCTCCAATGGTTAACCATAACCTAATACAGCTCCAACACTCCCTAGGCCCTGATGGCTCTCCAAGCTTATCTTCTGAAAAAGTACCTAAATATCATCTCTGTTGACTCTGTAACCTATACCATTGGCTCTGGAATGCTTAAAATACCCAAAAAAAAAAAAAAAAAATCACTCCAAAAGGTTCTATCTAGTGAAAGTTAAGTTCAACTGAAGTTTTGTCCAGGTTGGCCTAAGGAAAATCTGCCAAAACTGGAAGGACTGCAAATAACTCCACTAAAAAGGTGAACTGCTTGATCTGGTGGAACCACACGTCCAAAATGGTGGAACATTAACTTTAACTGTTAGTGAGAGGACATGTTCACATGCGGATGTTTCGAAGGTTAACTGTCAGCGGCTAAGTTTTAAGCCCCCACCCATGGTCATGGGTCGGAGGTCTCGTGGTGGATAGGCTAGCACTCGAGTGCTTAGCCATAAACTCCGCCGACTATTTTTTAGTGACCCCTACGTTTACTCCTGACCCGTCTTTCACTACTAACTGCCCGCTCTCATTCAGAGCTTACCCACGTTCATGGGTCGACACCACCTACGCTTGTTCAGCTCCGACTCGTCCGTTCACAACTGACCAGGGTCCGTTCACTGCTGACCCGCCATTGCGTTCATGACCAACCATCTCATTCACAATACAATTTCCCATTCACCTACCATCCGTTCAACTGCTGACACGCGGGTAGAAACTGCCCATGAGTGACCCGTGCCCACCCAGGTCGGTTCGGGTCGAGTCGACTCGAATGACCCAAAAAATTTCAACATCCAATTTTTAATTCATGTTAAACCTTTAGGTCTGGGGCCACGTGACACCCACTGATAGGCCATCCAAATTTTTATAAAATAATAAAATTTTCCATTTCCACATTAATTTCTAAAGATGCGAATTTTTCTTTCCAAAGTGTTGTTTTGAAGGTTACCGGGCAAATTAAAACTTGAATATCTTCCACATCCGACATCGGATTTGAGTGTCGTTCATGGAATTAGGATCATAATGACGAAAAATATCCAATCGATCAATTTATTACCAGTTCTGAGCAATTCCAAATTTGAGCATTTTTTTCACTTAGGACATGATCACCTGATCACACCTCCCCATTGGGAAGCTTTTGGACCCCAAAAGCCTTCAATTACCTATTAAGAAGATGAGGGTACATGTCCCTCACCTTTTCCACCTCAATCCACTTTTCCTTACTCGGTTTGCTGCCTTTAAGACCAACCCGAACATAATCAACTTTTCCCCTCCTTGAAGTGCGTGTCCTTCTGTCAAGGATAGCATCCTCTTTCAATTTATCCAAAAATTTTGGCAAGAAATCCTCTATGGATGGTAGCTAAATGTCACTTTCAATATCAGCAATTAAAGGAGGTTCATACAAACGTAAATTTTCCACATTCACAACAGAATACATTTTCATGTATGAAGGCAAATCTAATTGAAAAGCATTATTTCCAACTTTCTTAAGGATCTTGAATGGACCATAACGAATAGGCTTCAGATTTTTACCTTATCCTTGCATTCTTTCCTTACTAATATGCAGCTATACCTCATCTCCTTGAAACTTATGATCAACTCTATGTTTATCATGTCTCTCCTTGTACTTGCCTTGAATTTTTTCAAGCTGTTCTTGAACTTGCTGATGTATGAGCTGAATTATTTCAATGAACATGTGAGCTTTTTCAATTTCACTATGCCCATCAATGGCAACATACTTCTCAAGAATTAAATCTAAAGGTGACTTAGGCAAATACCCAAAACAAGCTTCAAAAGGTGAAGTATTTGTAGAAGAGTGCTTGGCCCGGTTGTAAGCATGTTGAATGTAATGCAAATGCTCATCCCAAATCTTGAGATGCTTGCTGCAATAACCTCTCAAAAGATGTACAATGGTTCTGCTCACTACCTATGTTTGGCCATCTATTTGCGGATGAAAAGCAGTACTCTTCTTCAACTTGGTGTCCATCATCTTCCATAAATTGGACCAAATATTCCCCACAAATCTGGAATCCCTATCACTAACAATAGAAGTAGGCAAGCCATAATGAACCCATACATGTTGAAAATATAAATCAGAAGTTTGTTCAGCAGTTATAGATTTCTTACATGGCATAAGAATACACATCTTGTTGAAATGATCAACTACTACATAAATATTATCATGCTACTTTCTAGATAATGGTAGCCCTCCAACAAAATCCATAGAAACACTTTCCCATGGTCTAGAAGGTACCAGCAATGGCGTATATAAACCAAGCTTCCTATTTCTAGGCTTGCTTGTAGCACATAATGAACAACCTCTAATGAAATGTGAAACACTATCTACCATGCAAGGCCAATAACAATACCTTTGTAAATGTGCCACTGTTTTTCTTACCTCGAAATGTCCAGCTATGAGAGAAGAATGAGCCTCTCTCATCATGCTTAGTCTCTCCCCCTGTGGTATACGTAGCTTGCCCATATGAAACAACAAATTATTATGCAAATGATAATCATTCTCCTCAACATGATTCCCTTCACTCAAGTTAGCATACACATCCTTTAAATCAACATCTGATGCATAATGTTCTATGTAGCTCTCATGCACAATAGAATCATTCTTAAGAAAAGTACTAGCACTAATAATAGGTCTTGAAAGCATATCAGCAACCTTGTTGTAAATACCTTTCTTGTACCTTATTACCAAGTGAAATTTTTGTAGGAATCCCATCCATCTGAAATGTCGTGACTGCTGCAATTTACTTTGCGATTGCAAGTATTGTAAAGGTTGATGGTCGGTATGAACAATTGTTTCTTTGCCCATCAAATAGTGTTTCCATTTTTTGACACTTTTTACCAACTCATACAACTCTTTATCATATGTAGGATAATTCACAACAGCACCATTAAATGTCTCAGAATGAAATGCAACAAGCTTACCATGATGTAAGAGAACTGCACCCATGGCGTAATCGCTTGCATCTGTCTGAATCTCGAATGGTTGTCTCAAGTCCGGTAATGCAAGAACTGGAGCTGAACTTATCTTCTCTTTCAAAGACTCAAAATCTTTATGTTTCTTTCCTCCCCATTGGAAAGCACGCTTCACACTAGTCACTACATGCATAGGAGCTGTTATGGCAGAGAAGTTAGAAATAAACTTCCTCTAATACTAAGCTGCACCCAAAAAATTTCTTACCTCTGTAATGGATTTGGGAATAGGCCAATTGACAACAGCTTCTACTTTGGAAGGATCAATTCTCAAAGCACCTCCTCCTACTATGTGTCCCAAATAAACCAAAGAAGTCTTTCCAAATTCACACTTTGACATTTTAAGAAATAACTGATTTTTCTTCAAAATATCAAGTACTTTCTTAACATGCATGACATGTTCTTCTCTAGTCTTACTGAAAATTAAGATGTCATCTAAGTAGAAAATAATGAAATCATCAAGAAAAGGACATAAGACATCATCCATTACCCGCATGAAAGTTGCAGGTGCATTGCATAAACCAAACGGCATAACAAGCCACTCAAAGAGTCCTTATTTGGTTTTAAAAGCTGTCTTCCAAATGTCACTTTCTTCAATTCTAACTTGATGATAACCACTACGTAAGTCTAACTTAGTGAAATATTTAGCATCTTTCAACTGATCTAACAAATCATCTATCCTTGGAAGTGGGTAACGATTCTTTATCGTTATTTTGTTCAATGCCCTGAAGTCCACACACATGCGCCAAGTTCCATCTTTCTTTGGAATCAACACTATCGATGACCCACATGGCGAAGTGCTTGGTCTTATGAAACCTTTGTCCAACAAGTCTTTAATTTGCCTCTTGATTTCAGCATTCTCCATGATAGACAAGTGGTACATGTCAATGTTAGGAAGAGGACAATCTTGATGTAAATGGATTTCATGTTGAATCTCCCTTTTAGGATGCAAACCTGTTGGTTCCTGAAACATCTCATGATGTGCATCAACTACATCATATAAATCTGATTTAAGCTTGGAATCACAATTTTCAAATGACTCATGATTCATATCAACCTTGGGCTTAACCATAAGAAGTACAAAACTCTTGCTAGAATTGACTAGCCTTTTTACATGTCCCGCATTTACCATCACTATATTTGTCTTCTTGCGATGTGCTCTGACAATGAACTCCTTGCCATATTTAAAGAGATGATATTTGTTTTCATGGAAATGGAAGATCGCTTTCCTATCAAATAAGTAAGGACTTCCCAAAACAATTCCTGATATATCAAGTGGCACCACATCAAGTTCAACTGTGTCAATAAAGTGTGCAGTTATGGCGAATCGCAAAATGCACTTTCTTGACACTTGTAAGTTTGCATCCTTGCATATCCACCCAAGTGGATAAGGCTTTGGATGTGGAATGGTCTCAAGTTTTAGTTTTTTGACCAAGTCTTCTGATATGAGATTTTCTTATGACCCACTGTCAAACAGTGTGTCAATTTTAGTATGTTTTGAGACTACCCTCACATGGAACAATTCAATTCTTTCTTCCTCACTAGGAGCTTGTACATGACAGTTTGAAGTACTAGTGCTTGATTTAGTTTTAGTTTCCTTTCCCTTCATACTTTTCAAACCCATGGCTGCAATTTTTTTTTCATCCCCTGGATCATCACCTAAATCTTGAGGTGTATTTGTAGTAGCTGCAGTTTTCTTCTTTCCCTTGTTTTTGTTAAACTAGTTTCTTTTTTCAGGATGTAATTTCCAACAGTTTTTCTCTTCATGGCCCTCTCTTGAAAAATGTTTACAAATGACCTTTTCACCCTCTTATTTGATAGATGCATTATTTTTACCTTTTCCCTTAAAGGTTTTATCTTTGTTCTTCCCTTTAAAAGGCTTGTTTCTACCCTCATCAAAAGTGTTTTTCCCTCTAGCCTCTACATGAGTAGCTTGTACACAAAATTCATCTAGACTAGTAGGATTAAACATAAGGATAGTGTGTTTAAGGTAACTGTGCAATCCACCTATATACTTCAGCAAAGTATATTGGCTTTGTAAGTCTACCCCTAATAAGAGTTCTCTTCTCCTAAATTCCTGGGTATAGTCTTGCACATTCTGTCCATTAAGCTATCTAAAGTTTTGCCAGTTCATTATAGCCTTTTGAAGATGAGCAAGAGGATAAAATTGCTTCTTAATGGCAGTAATAAATTTAGTCCATGATAGAGTAATTTTACCATGTTTCTTGATTTCCTCCTTGGTCTTGGCTTCCCACCATACCAAAGTTGTTCCATCCATCCTTAGCGAGGCTAGTTGTATTTTGGTGTCGTCATCATGCAGATTTTGAATCCTTAAATAGACTTCCAATTGTCTGATCCAATTATCTAATTTCTCTGCATTAACTTCATAGTTAAACATTGGCAATTAAAATTTGACATCAAGCTTTAGAAAAGGATTTTTACCAATGGTTTTCGACTTATGTGACTGATTTACCGAAGTCGAGGAAGATGTTGACGAGGAAGAGGATGACGATGGAGATGGTGGATCACCATTTCCTCCATTCCCTTTCTTTGACTGATCATTACCCTTCTTTCCTCCTGATCAATCCTCTCCTTCTTTTTGGTTTTTAGACCCTTCTCCAGCAATCCTATCATTTCTTTCTTGATAGAGGATCCTTACCATTTCAGTCATATCCAAGAAAGCTTTCCGAAATACCCTTTCTTCTTCCTTTGGATCCATCTCTTCAGGAGCTTCTCCTTCTCTTGAAGACATGCTTGTAGCTGCTTCTAGGGCTCTTGGAGGTGGTTCTCTGACCCTTCTTGGTTGTGAATTAGTTTGTGCACTAACCAAGTTTCCTTCACCTCTCTTGAGTTTTAACCTATTCAACATCAAAACTTGCAAAAAAATGACTTAATCTTTGCACAAAGAAAATGTTGAGTAAAAAATCTAGCTCTAAACCATAGCTCTGATACCAACTGATATGAAAATGCAACTTCTTAGATCTGTTCTAGAGATTGACTGTAGGGGCATTTACTGGATATGTCACCTTTGATAAAAGGATGAGATCCAGAGGCTACCTGGCCCTTTATAGACTCTGTATTTAGAACTTGTAGAAGTTAATACTCATGATCTGAAAATGAAACTACTTGTATTTGTTTTTCAAGGTATTCATTTCCATAAAATTATATGTGCAAATTATTATTCATGTCTTTCAATTGAAACAAAGTGTTTTTGGTAAATTTCTTAGTCTTATGTGTGAAGGAGTGTTATTTATTTTTACTGTTTAACATATTAGATTTGAAAAACACAGCAAGATAAAATCACATAATATAACACAGCAGCTGATGAGGCAGTTCACCCCTCCTGGGCTACATCTGTCGGGTCCAAGGCCCCTAAATGGGCATGTCCTTGCTCTTATTAGATGCTCAAATTGGTTATACAGTGATAAGAAAGCCTAAACAAGAAAAATAAGTTGTGGAAATGAGTTCAGAACATAGAAAACAATAAATATTGGCTTTTGTTTCACCTCCAATGGTTAACCATAGCCTAATACAGCTCCAACACTCCCTAGGCCCTGATGGCTCTCCAAGCTTCTCTGCTGAAAAAATACCTGAATATCAGCTCTATTGACTCTGAAACCTATGCCATTGGCTCTGGAATGCTCAAAATACCCGAAATCAAAAAACAATTCGCTCCAAAAGGCTCTGTCTAGTGAAAGTTATGTTCAACTGAATTTTTGTCCAGGTTGGCCTAAGGAAACTCCGCCAAAACTGGAAGGACTGCAGATAACTCCACTAAAAAGGCGAACTGCCTGATCTGGCGGAACTCGCGTCCAAAATGGCAGAACATTAACTTTAACTGGCAGTGAGAGGGCATGTTCACATGCGAATGTTTCAGAGGTTAATTGTTGGCGGTTAAGTTTTAAGCCCTCGCCCATGGTCATGGGTCGAAGGTCCTGTGGTGGATAGGCTAGCACTTGAGTGCTTAGCTATAAACTCCGCCGACAGTTTTGTAGTAACCCCTGCATTTACTCCTGACCCGCCGTTCATTGCTAACCTCCCGCTCTCGTTCAAAGTTGACCCACGTTCACGGGTCGACACCACCCGCGCTCATTCAGCTCCGACCCGTCCGTTCAAAACTAACCAGGGTTCGTTCACTGCTGACCCTCCATTACGTTCATGACCAACCATCTCGTTCACAATCCAACCGCCCATTCACCTTCCATCCATTCAGCTGCTGATCCGCAGGTAGACACCGCCTGCGGGTGACCCATGACCACTCGGGTCAGTTCGAGTCGGGTCGGCCCGAATGACCCAAAAAAATTTCAACATCCAATTTTTAATTCATGTTAAACCTTTAGGCCTGGGGCCACGTGGTAGCCTCCAAGTAGGCCACATGGCACCCATTGATAGGCCATCCAAATTTTTATAAAATAATAAATTTTCCATTTCGAAATTAATTTCTGAAGATGCCAATTTTTCTTTCCAAAGTGTTGTTTTGAAGGTTACCAGGAAAATTAAAACTTGAATATCTTACACATCCAACATCGGATTTGAGTGTCGTTCATGGTGTTAGGATCGTAATAACAAACAATATCCAGTCGATCGGTTTATTACCAGTTCTGAGCAGTTCCAAATCTGAGCATTTTTTTTCACTTAGGACATGATCACCTGATCACTCCAGGCCATCGATGAACATGTAGACTCTCCTTGCTACAGATAGAATAGGGACCATGACTGATAATCTTAGAAACTCAGAGATATAAGACACTGCATCTCCTGAATGCTTCAGATTTGCAAGGCTTATGAAGGGTTCTTCAGGATTCTTCCTGTCAAACCTCTCCACCAGTCTTTTAGTGAACTCAGCATAGGTAGTCACATTGATGTGTCCCAATGTAGACAATCCATGGAACCACCAATTGTGTGCTTCACCTTCAAAGTGCAGCGCTGCAATCTTGATGGCTTCAACTTCGGGGAAAATAGATATCCAGCTTCTCTACCCATTCCTTGGCAGAGCTGGAGGATGATCCATCAAACTTGGGAAAAAAGAATCTGCCCATAGTGTGGTGTCTACCATGAAAGAATCCACCATATCTATACTGCTGCCCTGGTCTCCTTTGGTCCTTGAGATGGCAAAAGTCTTGGAAACTCAAGTTATCCTTGAATCTCTGACTCTGAGAGTCATACTCCACAAAGTAACCTTCAAGGGAGGCTTTCTCTTGTGGTCCTTCATTCTCCACAGCCAAGAAGGTAGGCATAGTGGAGCATTGTGAGGATTGTGGAGCTTGTGGCAAGTTCACAAGTTGACCAGTCCCATGATGAGATATGTCAAAGCTTTCTCCTTGATGAAATATCCCAAGATATTCCCTCATTCTATCCACCCTCATCTCCTTAATCTCCTTGGAAAGATCTTGCATGGCCACTAATAGAGTTCTTGCAAACTCTTCTCCTACTTTATCACTGGTAGTTTCAGGGGCTTTACCCTTGTCTTGATCTTCAGTAGTATAGTCATACTTCTTATGACTTCTGTTTTGGTACCTCTTCTCCCTCTCAGTAAGAGGATCATCTTCTTCTGAATGCAACATGGCTGGTGCTCCAAGGCAAGAACAAGTTGTGCCAAGAAAGGAGCTCTGATACCACTGTAATGTTTCCAAATTGGGATTGCACAGCAAGCTTGGAAAAATAACGCACTCCTTGGGAGATTGATGTACAAAAATGAGTTTTCATCCCTTGGATCTCTTAGATCAACAGATCTGGAGTCCAGATACAAAAGGGGAGAAAAAACAATCAAACTAGGTGTGGTAAACAAGTCTCCCACAACCTATTCTAGTTGGAAAACACCCTACAAAAGGGGCTGCAACTATGCACAAGAAGCAGCTTCAAGAATAACGTAGTATTTGACAATTTAAATAGGAGGCCATCAAATATAATTAATAAATGAATGTACAACAGTAAATCAAAATTAAAGTGAAGCTCTTTCAATATACAGTAAATTACAGGATACAAGAGAGCAAGATAGCTTCAGAAAAGAGAGCTGCAAGATAGATATATCAGCAGAAATGGCTCAGCAGCGTTATTTTCAGGAGTTGTAGTAGCTACATATTACAAATCAGATCTAGGATAGGTCTATGGACAAAACATTAGATCTATATCAGATATGGAAACTAGATATTTTTCTTTACAATATCCCCTTGGGGTTTTGACCAAATCATGCATCAATAAGAGTAGATCTGAGATATACGTTGCAGATCTGTAAAATACTACAGTAATTTCTGAATATAACATTACATAACAAATATCAGATCTAAATAGAACATGGATCAACAAGCTAATCCATGGATCACCAAAGTGAAAGGCAAAGCCCAGCACCAGAGATCTCTGATCAAAACTGGAATCAAAACACCATAAAAAATCTCATATCAAAATAACACAGTCCATCAATGGAAATAGCGTTGTAGCTCAAAAGGACATGGATGGCCACTGCCAAGTTATAGATCTGAAGTCAAAACAGGAGAGGCACTCTTCCAGAAGGTTAAAAGACACACTCCATGAGAAGAGGCTCTCAAAACAAGCTAGATCTCTAAAGATCTAGACTCCCACTTGGTGCAGCTTGCAAAAGTAGCAAAACCCTCAATGGATCAGCGCTGCCAATGTAATTAGAGCTTGGCCTCAAGCCTGATAGTGGATCAACTCAGCAAATACTCCTCCAAGAATCCTCAAAGGAAGAGATGAAATCCCCGCATAGGAATTCCAAGCACAATCCTCCACTAAACAGTAGAGAATAGTATTTGTCTAAGCAGACAAAATACTCAAAAATGTGATCAATAAACAACCTTCTCTTGTTGCCTTCCCTTTCCTTTTATAAGATGAGAGCCTTTGCAAATCCTAAACCACCTTGATGAGTTAGCTCTTTTCACATGAGGGGCCTCCTAAAACTGCGTTGTTCCTTTAGGAGATGCATTGAACCTAGACAGCGCTGTAGATTTGGTCAAGGTTGACCCAGTCTCACAACTCAAGCCCCTTTCACACCTGCAAGTGATTATTTACATGGCCCTGATTTATCTGTGCTCACATGGGCATTGATTTATTCAGTCTTTTTAGGAGTTTTACATGTCCTCCTTTATTAATTTATTTATGCAACAGAAAATAAAACAAAAATGAATATTCCTCTTAGCGTAGGCTAAGTAGGAATATTACATTGTTAGAACGTCAAGGAAAGAGAATGATGAGAACACTTCACCATCATCCCATGACAGTGCACATTGTAGAGGAAGGGTTGAGGCAAACTCTCATCGCCATAATTGCACCAGAGACAGCCAAGAGAGGTATAACAAGTCTCAATATTATAAAGTTCATTTTGATTACAAGCATGTTGCTAATAATGAATGAAAATCATGGCGTAGAAAACTTTGTAGTTTTTCTGGTTTACATAACCATGTGGTTGTTGAGTGTTCGAAGATAATGGAAACACAAAGGACGATGAGGTGTGAAAGGACTTCTCCACATCACAGAAGGAAGAAAGTTAAAAAAAGTCTGGAGGAAGAAGACTTATTGCAGTCATTGTGATAGAGGTGGTCATCAAAGAGCCACATGTTGGGGGCTCCATCCAGAACAACGTCTCAAGGACAAAGCATCTATGCATGAACCAGTTGAAAATTTTGTTCAACATACGAATCCACCACATTCATGGTGGTTTGCTTTATTAAGTAAAAGATGGTTTTATTATACATGATATTTTTTCATGGTCATATTTTGTAAATCATGTGTTTCAACTTAAAATGTAAAAGTGATGATGTGTTTTCCATCGCTTGTTAAAGAAACAATGATGTTTTGGCCTTGTATTGATAGTTGAGGTATTGTTTCCATTTTGATGTAAACTTGACCACAGAGTGTGTGTTATAAATTCGTGGCATGTATGGGATTCTTGAGTCAATATTGGTCATGTAATAGAGCATGTACTTTTTAAATCTTGTATTACAGGTTTGCATAGGATGCAGGTGCGTCTCATCGCTTCTGGATTTGAAGAACAAAGGTGATGGAGAAGGAAGGGTGACTTGTCAGGACACTTGTGGTGCAGAAAATGTACACAATAGTTTCATATTATGTTCATGATTTTGGAGTACCAAAAGATATTCAGTGGGGAAGAATGATCCAGGTGGATCTAGAGACACTCAAAAGTCAAGGAGGACTCAAAATAGCTCAAAATTCAAAGTGGTCAGAATGCTCCCAAACCAGGACCAGATCAAAGTGCTTGTCACCTTGATTCCAACGGTGCGAATGGCACTCCAATCAGATTTCGTATGGAGGAGATAGGTCTGGTCAAATTTTTGGTAAAAGTGGGCATGTGGGCTAGGATTAATGATCCCTTAATTTCGACAAAATAAAAAATGGGTGGTTTGTTATATAAAAATAAAAAATAAAAATATTTGTGGGGGAACGGGCTGCCACCCCCGCCACCCCCCAATGGTCCGCATACCATATATATTATAAAATATATGGTGGCGGGTGGTCAAACTCTGCCACCACCGGAGTCGTTACATTAAGAGGCCATGATTTTTTTCAGGTCACGTGGAGTGTACCCCATTATTTTTGTTGTCATAATGGGTTGTAGAACACCTTGTTACTCTTCATCTAATCAACTATGAATATAGTCCATTTTTTTAGTTCCTTTTTAACTAATAAAAACAATTATTTTCCTAGTTTCATTAGTAACTTATGACCATAAATGAGTCTTCATTATTTTTCTTATTAATAATCTAAATAAGAAAACATTTTTTCCTACTTCCATGACCAACTCATAATTAAAAGTAAATCTTTATTATTATTATGTAGTAAAATTGAAAATATTTTCTAGTTCTAACTCAAAAACATAAATCTAAATTTAGTCTAAAGCTGACTTGTATGTTTTTTACTCTAAAGATGACTTGGATTTTTTATTTTTTCTAAATGGAGTCCCTTTCTATTTTATTTTTAATATATAGTTATCTAAAACTAACATGAAATCATCCCCTCATACTGAGTTGTAAAGTGTCTCTCAACATAATGATGCATCTTATTAATTGAAGTAACAGATAGATGTATGGATGGGCAAGTTTACCACTAAAGTTGTGTGTGCACATATAAGGCCATAGAGTGTTGTGTAAGCACTTTCAAATAATAGAGTATATATATACACTTTTTTCATGGTTGTGTAGAAGTTTTATGTAAGATGAAATTCAATCATAGAGGCTTCCTTCAATTGACGGAGTTTGTATCAAAGTAATTTTTTCCTCTATTCTTGCATTAGATGTGTCATAAGTAGAAGTTGAACTCAACTTCAAAACAAATATGGAGTGCTTATGTTAAATATATTTATTTATACTTAATTAGCATTACAAAAAATTAGTTGAGAAATGAACCAATATCCAATAGAATCACGCTTTCATGCATGTTGGTGATTAGTAGTTGAGAAACTTTGCACTCATATCACAATAACAACAAAGAACCAAATCATTCTTGATGATGGACATTAGTTATTGGCTCAAAATGTTGATATAATATAAATGAATGCATTACTTCTAGAAATATCCCCACCCAATGAAATTTCCTGCATAAGTCTCAAATATGAAATAAATAACTAAGTATCTTATCTACATAGAGATCCTTGTTGGTGGAAATGGGTGGGCATAGTGGATTATATCTAAATGGGCACTCATTTGAACTTGCACATTCCATTAGAAGCTCTTGGAACTAGACATCATTGAGAATGGAGGCATTGTATCCATTCCAAGAACAAAGATCTATGTACATGACAAAAAAATAAATATTGGAAGTTAATTTCCATATAGGATCCATGTTGGCAAAGCGGGCAGGCAATAAGACTCTCATTTATAAATTAGTTGAAGGAAAAGCTCTCCTTTTGTATTAATGAAACCTCTAAACGAAGAACAAAACAAGCATGATGAACACTTTCCCATTGATCAAATGACCAATGCAAAAACCTTGTTGCATATATCTAGTGAAAGAGCACAAGGCAAAGGGATAGGAAAAAAAGATCCAATTTTGTGCTTTTTAAGGATTTTGGTAACTGTGAGAAGTAACTTGATGAATTTAATGGTGAATTGAGACATGCTCTTTTTATGTTTGAGAGTGGGTTATTTTCCTTCGTTTAAGGTTTTTGCCACTATAAATACACATGTTTACTATTTAAGGCTAAATTTTACACTAATTAATACTATTAATAGAATATAATTACTTGTATATAAAAAAATAACGTAAATTAAACACTTTAATGTTTATAATTGTTTGTAAAACATTATATTTTAGAGAACTGATTACAAGATCCTATCATTATGTATTTGGTTAAATATTTAATAAATTGCTAATACAAGTTGCAAATAAAGAAGTTGCACATTGAATTAATTGTAAGGATTGCATCTAATAGCTATTATGAAAGAAAATGCATGTAAATTGTGTATAAAATGCATGTGCAGGGAATCCAATGTACCAACAATTAAGAGGAAGGTAAGCGTCTTGTACCAAAAAATAAATAAAGAAAAGTGACAAAATTTACAAGTGATTTTCAAGTTTTCATTTACTCAACATTCCATGAAACATGGATGAATTTGGTAATAGTAACATAAAAGACACCATAGATGAAGGAGATGTTTTAATGTTAAGATAGATACTCATAGTAGTGCCTTGAATTATTAGTGTAGTTTATCATTATAATTTATTGACAATTTTTGAATTAATCTAAAACACTAAATGTTGCTACATTTAGTTAAGACGTTGCCAATATTTCCTTTGAATTACAATAGAATTAAGAATAAAACAGCAAAATTTTCATCTAATTATTTCTTATTCATCATTTGCAAAATTCATTACCAAAATTTACTGGGAAGTGAAAATAAAAGTATTAAACCATGATTCAAGTTTGAGTGAAGCTAATTTATCTCCTAATGTAAATCTCCACCACTTGGCATACATAGAGGTATCACACACTACTTTGGAAAACAAAAAATGTATAAGATCCATGAAATATTGATGGGTGTGTTAGATTTTATAGGTACTAGCAAACATTCTCATCTTCTAACATAAATAATTAGAAAGAAGATTTTAGGTAAGGCATGCCAAAATCCAACAATAGTTTATATAATGGGTAGTTACAATCATATATAGTTCCACTTATTGTCATTGATGAAAGCTCTAAATTAACGATTTTTGTTTACTGGTATGTTCATCACCAAGGCTAGGTCACAAAGGTCTTGTGGCTAACCTTTAGTTGCAATATCCACATGTCATAATAGACATGTTCATGACATTTAAAATCATGATCCATCTCACTGCAAAGCTAACCCCTCCATCCATTTCATTGTCTTACACAATTTGATATTTTTTACCAATACATTGTAATTGTCATATTTTTGAAACCTCCTCACCCCTAACTTCATATATAAGGCTTTAAGAATTGATGGGTGATTGCAATTTAGATGTGATATAGTCCATGTATTTGTCACATTAAATTTTTTGCAATATTATTCTAAAATAATTATTCAACAATTTATAAGGAACCTACAAACTCAATAATTATAGTTTATAAGTTATATATTCTATATATATATCTAGTATTGAAAATTCTGCAATGAAATTTTAAAAAATTAAAATTAAAAAATTCATAGAAAACTTATAATGCTCATACTCTTTACTTTTTTATCCATTTAAAATAAAACATATAATTACTCTAAAATATCGAACTTATGCATATTTCATATAATTGTCATCCAATCTATCTTCAAATATTTTTCTTATTCAAAACTTTTATTTATTTATCCAATCTTATATCTTCTTAATTCCAATGATTTCAATATTTTTTTTGTTAGATTTTCACAATATCCAGAGTGCATATTCAATAAATTTTGGGAGTTATGTAAATTTTTATTTCTTGTTGTTGACTATGTTAAAATAGCTCACCTTTTTAGGATAAATTTAAAATAACAACAATCATGATGATTTACAAAATTTTCACAATATCCACTGCATATTCAATAACTAACTTTTGAGAATTATGCACCTTTTTCATGTTGACCATGTTAAAATAGCCCAATTTTTTAAGTTAAATTTAAAACAATAATGATAATGATTTATAAAATTTTCACAATATCCACTCCATATTCAATAATTTTTTAGAATTTCAATAACTTTTGGGAATTATGTACCTTTTTTCCCCTTTTTTTTTTTTTTTTTGCAGGTTAACCATGTTAAAATAGCTCAGTTTTTTAACCATGTTAAAAAAATAACAATAATTATTTATAAATATTTGATATTTAATTTATGAATTTGTAATAAAATCAGGTTTTAATAATAAAATATATTTACTCATTACACCATTATCTATGAAAATTAAACGAAATTAAGCAATTCACTTTTCACAGTTGTTTTTAAAACATTTTATTCTAGAGAAATATTCAACTTGTGCTTTCACAAGTTATTAAAAGTGTAATTAAAGAATCTGAGAATTGAATTAATTGTATTGGATAGATTCGATATGTAATTCCAGAACTTCATTCATAGTATAATTTATGCCAGAGAAGTGTATATATTGTAGATTCAGTAAAGGAAAATACAGGACA
The DNA here is from genome assembly GCA_034641835.2 of Pinus albicaulis. Lineage (NCBI taxonomy): Eukaryota > Viridiplantae > Streptophyta > Pinopsida > Pinales > Pinaceae > Pinus > Pinus albicaulis. The sequence continues at coordinate 1,010,315,762 of CM076579.1, forward strand.
GGTTGAACTTTTACTTATTTGATTCAATGCGAAATTGTAATTCAGAACCCTAAGCACTAGAATAACAGTAGAATTTTGAAAGTTAAACTATTTTCAGAAAACTTGCATCTAAACTAAACACTTTGATTTATCCACAGACAAGCATTGCCCTTTGAAAAAATTTATCAAAAGATTTGAAGTAATGGAGGTTGTTGATCAACATTTTTTTCCTGTATCTTGGTTATTCCCAATGCCTTGAACATTAATCCCAGGAAGACTTCAAGTTTATTTCAATTTAAGAAGCTGAAGGGTGGAAAATTTTCCTCTCGATTGGTGGCATTGAAAAATGTCGTTGGAAGATTATGGGGCTATGAGACAAACATCAATAGATATTGATTATCAATGCCCAAATGGAAGAGGGAAGAGCTACAACGAGGCAATTGTCTGTAAAGAATGAAATACAATAAAATAAAATTACAAGACAATCATGCCATAAAAAATATAAAGACGAAGCACAGATAGTATCAAGCAGGGCCAATTACCAATTCAATTGTGTTGGAAAATTGTAGTGCAACTATTTAAGTACATAACCAATAACAAAAGAGTGCACCTTAAGATCTTGAGATTAAAAAAATGCAATTGAGTAACCATACTACTATTCTCTATATGATTCTTCTTCGAAGAGTTGAACCCATCCTCAAACATCTTAGAATGTTGGAAGGATCCCATGTTCCTTAAGGCACCCTGAACGCTCTTCTGTAACATGTATAGTGAAAAGAAGCAATTCATCGTGTTAGACAAATGTTATGGCAGTGCTGAGTATAGAAATGCAAAACAAATTAAACAGTATCCTGTAAACTCAAAATGTCTCTCATTTAATAAATTCTGCTACATTAGATTGAAATACTTGAAGTAATGGAGGCCATTGATCAACAGTTTTTCTTGTATCTCGGTTATTCCCAATGCCTTGAACATTAATCCTAGAAAGAGTTCAAGTTGATTTCCATTTAAGACGCTGAAGGGTGGAAATATTTCCTCTCGATTGGTGGCATTGAAAAATGCTGTTGGAAGATTATGGGGCTATGGGGCAGACATCAATAGATGTTGATTATCAATGCCCAAAGGGAAAAGGGGAGAGATACAATGACGCAATTTTCAATAAAGAATGCAATACAATAAAATGAAATACAAGACAATTCATGCCATAAAAGATAATAAAGATGAAGCACAGATAGTATCAACCAAAGCCACTTACCAATTCAGTTGTGCTGGAAAATTGTAGTGCAACTAACTAAGTACAAAACCAATAACAAAAGAGCATACCTTAGAATCTTGAGATTAAAAAAATGCAATTGAGGATCCATATTGCTCTTCTCTGTATGATTCTTCTTCGAAGAGTTGAACCCATTCTCGAACATCTTAGAATGCTGGCAAGATCCCATGTTCCCTTAAGGCACCTTGAACGCTCTTCTGTAACATGTCTAGTGAAGAGAAGCAATTCATCATGTTAGACAAATGTTATGGCAGTGCTAAGTATAGCAATGCTTAACAAATTAAATAGTATCCTGCAAACTCAAAATGTCTCTAATTTAATAAATTTCGCATCAATCAGCCATATATAATAAATTATAAATCATCTGCAAATTCTGAATAAATCTAACAAACTGAATGCTGTCAGTATACCTGTCAGTATTTCCTTTAAATTACCTTGGAAGGTAATTTAAGAACAGGAAAAGAGAGAGTTTCATATGATTATTTCTTGTTCATCATTAACTAAATTCATTACCAAAATTTACTGGGGAAGTGAAAATTAAAAAATGAAACCATGATTGCAATTTCAACATAATTTGATTTACATGGCAGTGTAACCTGTAGTATCTGGTAAGAAAGGTATTGCAAAACACATTTTGGAAAAAAAATGAGAAAATCCATGAAAAAATAGAGATGGGTATGAATGCCGCCAGTATACCTGTCAGTATTTCCTTTAAATTATCTAGGAAAGTAATTTAAGAACAGTCAAAGAGAGAGTTTCATCTGATTATTTCTTATTCATTATTAACTGAATTCATTACCAAAATTTACCAGGGAAGTGAAAATTAAAAAATGAAACCATAATTGAAATTTCAACTTAATTTGATTTACATGGCAGTGGTAACTTGTAGTGTCTGGTAAGAAAGGTATTGCAAAACACATTTGGGAAAAAAAATGAGAACATCCATGAAAAAATAGAGATGGGTATGTTTAAATCAAAGGTACCTACAAACATTCTAATTAGCTAAACGTTGAGTATGAAAAAAAAATGTGTTATGCAAGCCAAAATAAGGCAAGAATCCAGTAGGAAACCAGATGGAGGACTCACAACAACTCCAAAAACCATCAAAGTTTCATAGAAAAATATAGGCACGGGATGGCTATCGGACAAAGCAAAAATGCCAAAGCTTGAACCGATTTGAAATGCAAAGGAATACAGGATATGAATGACCGGTCTCTGCAACAGCCCAATAATAGATATCAGTAATCATAGGCAAGATATAATGATCCGATAGAACCAATGAGTGTGAACAATTTCGACAAAAATTCAAGATGTGTTGGACGACATAGGGCAATCATGATTGATTAGGAAGACAATTCCAGGAGAGCATACAAATACAGAATGGCTCATCAGTCAAAGCTCAATAACAGATACCAGTAACTGGAAGCAAGAGATGATTACTGGATACAACAAGCAGAAACAATTTCCAAAAAAAAACAAGATTTGTTTGGAAGGACAAGGATTATTGACGAGGCCAACAGTTCCGTGAGAGCAAAGTTTTAAAATCCATGGACATGGCCTTGCAACAGCGATACAACACAAGATGTCCATATTTCCTGTTCTGGCAGGACATGAGAAGCTCTCAATTTAGCGTCTGCTTATTTAAGGATTTAGTCAATTCAGTGCAGTCAATATTTTTTAATGTTACAATTGTAGCCACATGAGTCAGATTAGTACTTATGTACATGATTATTTACTCTAATTAACATATCAGAATGCATATATGTGACAAGAATTGCATGATGGGATAGTGTACCATATTACAGAAATAAAAATATACAAGAGATAATATATATATATATATATATAATTCAAGCATTACATGCAGTAAGTTCCTTACATATATATATATATATATATAATTCAAGCATTACATGCAGTAAGTTCCTTACAGCTAATGAACAAGATAAATAATTCAAGCATTACCTGCAACATTGAGCATCCCCTCATCATCATTCCATGTGTAGAAGCATGGAGGCTTTTTCATAGACGTGAATCAGAAACTTGCCAACAGCCATAACATATCATTGTTGGAACAGTATTTGAAGCTACAAAGACTTGCCAAAACCATTTTAAAGCTTATCACGCAGCTGAAGAAAAGGATCATTGTCTCACAAAGTTGTTGCAACATTGTTCCATCAGGGTTCACAATAGATAAAAGACAAAATTCATGCTATGAGTACAGAACTATAGAGCGCCTGCAAAAGAGCTTTGCAAGCATAAACAAAACATCTAATTATTACCTTGAGTTGAACATCCATTCTGATTCCATGAATCTGGACAAATACTTATCGGATGCGAGCATGAAACTTGCGGCAAGCCCCTCTATACACAATTCATGTTGTTAGTACAAACAAAGAAATTAGAATATATTACAAAGAAGAACTTGGAATGTACTACATGAACATCAAACAGAATTATGGAGTGCCTACAAAAGAGCTTTGTAAAAAGAAATCAGAGCATCTAATTACTACCTTGAGTGAACATCCATCCTTATTCTATAAATCTGGACAAATACTTCTTAGCGGATGTGATTATGAAACATGTTGAAAGCCCCTTTTGTATCTTTAGTATTAGTCTTATTCTTTAGGCATGGGGAGCCCCAAAAACATGCCAAAACTTGAGTGTCTCATCTGCTACAGCTGATGCAACTGTGTACCCATCAGGACTCTGAAGAAGTAAAACAATGGTAAGGGTCGTTAGAAAAAATTTGAAGGGAAAAAATGGATGCATGCATAAATACTCATAAAAAGCATGAATTTCCATATATGTGCCATATGAAGAACTCTAGCTGTATTCCCTATAAGTTCAGTAATTTTCACCATGGATGGGTATTTCCATAAGGTTAACTGGTTCTAATTTAGCCCATGCAAACTCAACAAATCACACTCATGTCTATTCCACAGCAATGAACAGACTTGGGAATGGGTGTCGACGGTATTCAGGCAGGCACCAGTTTAAGTGTTCCAAAACTTTATAGAACCGTTTGAACTTCCTGCACCAGATGCCAAAAGATTATTTTGGAAGGGACACCATGCCAAGGCCTTGACTGCTGCACAATGTTCATCTAATTGGTGGAAGTATTGAGAGGAAGGATTATGGGAGGCCATGCTCTTGTCCCAAATGTAGAGTAGATTTTCATTTCCCCCACTTGCAAGTTTGTTGGCCAGAAGGAGACCATTTCAATCCACAAACCTCCTGGGTATGTCCTCTGTATGTTTGAATAATGTGGTCATGGATGCGAACATCATGATTGATTATAATCCCATCCTGCCCTTCTGTCATGAGAATAGGACAATTCCAAGCAAGTGCACCAACACGCTCATGATGACCTTTCAAGGCTCTTAGTTGCAATTGTATCATGTCAAAGTTAGAGATTGCCATTACATTAGAATGAGAAAACCTTGGAAGAGATAAACAAGTTTTATTTACGTTTTTATCAGATTGCGAATCCCATAACTGTACAACAGAATTATTCAACCCAACGGCAATTTGCCTCCCATCGAGTGCCCAACTAATGCTGGTACAAGACCCTCTTCTTCATCTGCAATCAGAAGCTCAGATATGAGCTATCAGAAGCATCCCACAAGTATACAGTGTTGTCCAGGGTTACGGACAAAACATTGGTGGAACTCCAATCCAATAGATTCAAGTAATAATCATCCAGAAGGTTGGGCGCATCCAGGGTTCCATCTGCAGACTGCAATCAACATGGATAAGTTAAATTACTAGGTGAAGAAAAAAAGACAAAGGACAATGATCCTCAGATAGGCATATTCAGATTCCAGTGTACTAATAACAAAAGCTACAAATACTATGTAGTTTATCTGGTGCCCCAAGAGTATATCAATGGTTTTAAAAAACGAAATGGGATCATGGCTCTGTCTGCGATGGGATACTTATGTGTACTAAAATGATTTCTAACACTATTTTGTTATTAAATTTTCTTTAGAAATTGGAATGGGTGTGGTAGCGAATTCAGTGTTGCAAATGAAAAAGAAAAGAAAAAAAAACTGTGTAAAACATTCCTACAAGATAGGATAAGTTGCAATGACAAATACCATCCAGGGTTTTGATTCAATAATGAGTAAACATCAATGGATTTCAGGATCTGATTATGGAATGGCTAGTGAAAATGACTATAACTTTTTTTATGAAGTCCAAGCCTTACCTGAGGAATATATCTGCGTGCCCTTCTAGAAATAGGAATATTGGCCAGCACTTTTTCTTGTGAAGCCTGGGAAACAGCCGATGATTTTCCATTGAAATAAATAATTCTGCAATTGTTTTCAACAGCACCAGCATTCTTCAATAAAGTGGCTGCCATCTCCTTCTTGTATGCTTTTTTGGAAGGGGAGGGGGGAGGAGAGAGGGCATGGGTATCGTCATTTCCCTTTTGCTTCTACATGAACATGAATCTAGCTACTTCCAAATCGATGGATCCTCTTTCTGGGATAAATCTATCGCTCTGTGATAGCAAAAACAATAAAACCAAATCCTGATTCACACTTCCAACTGAACGTACCAAAAAAGGGTGTCCACTGTCCACTAAAAAATTGTTTGATGATTAAGCAGGGAGGCTGATAAGTTGTTCCCCTAGCCACATTTCACTGTAATAAACCCAATTAAGGGAATGACATGTTTGCAGCATAGAAATTATCTATTAAAAAAAGAAGAGAATGCATACCCTGTGTTTATTCATTGAAGCACCATGTTTCTGTAGGGGACGGAGACATCGCTTCTTTGTGGAAGGCCTGTTGGAATTCATTGAACTACAAGACGATTCCATTACTCCTACTCTAGAAAAATAACCAAACAAAACACAATGTATGACAAACAATCAACGTGCCTAAATTTAAACTCGAACAAAAAAACAAAAAAAACTCAATAGTTGCAAAGGAATTTGAATTGTAAAAGCTAGGGTTCTCAAAGAATGAGGATGTCTAGTTTTGCAAAAAGAAAAAAGAAAAAAACACACTATTTCCAAATGAGTTCCAATTCTAAAAATTGTGGTTCCTCAAAATATGAGGATGTCTGGCTCTCCAAAATGTTAGGCCAATATCAGAAGCCTCCGGTATCCTTTCGAAGTTCTGCAAAGCGATCTGCACAATCAGACAAACTAGGTCAATTGATGATGGCATGAGTATGAACTAAACTATGAAGAAATTAAATATGAGCTAGTTTTAGGCCAACTGCCATAAAGCCAAACCAGATTTGGCATCTTGGGTTTCTTGTTCCTAGCATTTTCATTATTTGTGTTTTACAAGCTTCCTAACATTTCTCAAATTTGAGCACATTAATATTTAATAATACTTGGAAAACCTTTATGTGAGGGTAATATGCTTTTGGAAAAATAGTTATATACAGGATTTTTATTTTTATATTTTATTTTTTTTCAAATTTAGCTATGTCAATGTATGCGTTTATTATTATTAAAAATTAAATGTTTTTATTATTATTTTATGTTTTATATTATTTTAATTTTAAAATTATTGAAAATAATTTTTATATTAAATCTTCTTTAAATCTAAAGAAATAAATTAATAATTCAAAATCCAAAGACATTTAAACCTAAAGAAATAAATTAATAATCCAAAATTCAATGAAATTGAATAAGAGAGTAAGTTTGACTCAGTAAATCACTAACTTTTAAAAATAACTTTAATCTCTTAAATAAAAATAATGAATTAGTTTATATTTACAAATGAAAATTCTCATTACGTATGAAAACCATAATTATGAGACATTTTATTACTTTAAAAATAATATAAATTATAATTTATTAAAATCTTATATTAAATTATAATATATTATGGATATATTTAAAGAGATAGGATGATGTTTAGGGCGGGGGTAGTGAGTTGGGGTTTTTCCGTCTTGAGTTTGAGGTCATTGATATGGAATGATTAAGGTTACAAGTCCAATAATAGCTTGAGAAAGGTTATCGCAATCATTTCTCTCTATCTCTCTCTAATCCAAATGAGAGTAAACACGTTAGCAAAAAAAATGTTATGAGGATTTTCTAACAAGGTTTATCTACCATGGTTTTCATATTCGTATTTTTTCGATAATTTTATTGTGACAGGATTTTTGGGAAGCTAGCCATCATGGAATAAGACATTGTGGACTATGGGGCACATAGCCATTATCATGTCCAAATATTTTGACCACAGCGAAATTGTGACTCCAAAATTTTCCACTCTTGAGGGACACTTGCCAATCTCATGTCTAATCTAGACAAGAATGTTAATAACCCTATTAACTCTAGGAAAAATATTGAGGTTGTGAGCCCTTAATATACCATGTAGTACATACACCATTTTTAAGCCTTGAATGCCTTTCTCCACTGCTCTAGAAAATTGAATATCTAAATCCTTCATAGTAGAATAGGAAGAAGTTCTCCTAGGTGGTCATTCAAAGAGTGAAATCCAAGCAATGAAGGAAAATGTCATTCATGCTAAAAAAACAAAGGTGAAAATGGTGTTAGGGTTGGATGTGTGGATTGAGGAGGTCTTAGACATCTTGGAAAAGACTATAGTGGAGTGTTTCATTTTTTTCAACATGAAAAAAAAAAATGTTATCTTTCATTTAAAACAAAAAAAGAGTACATTTTCTGATATTTTCCATTATTTTTCTCTTTGGTGTATTATCCCTTAATGTGTCTATTTCCCTTGTTCTAAAAATTGTAACTATATCCCATACTAACCACTAAAACTTATATTCCATAAGTTGTCTAAATTGATTTTATCAATACATCCTCAAAAAAGTAACTACTACCTATGACTATCCTTTTCTTCTGTCTTTCTGATAGTCATATTACTGTGCCCTTTAGACAGATTCTAGTCGATGTTGATACTCCCAGCATTCATGACTCTACCCTATGCAAATGCTGCAAAATGATACTTACCTCATCTTGAGTCAATTATCCTCTTTGAAATTAGGTCAACTATCTGGTTTTGCTCTCTATATATGTGTGTGTATGAAATGTGCAGAAAGGAGGAGTCCAAGGTTCTAATTCACCTCATCTAGTTGGATAAGATATGTGGGCTAACGAGAGTATAATTCTTAACCCAATAAATTATACTTTTTGCATCCCCAAACACACTAATATTTCAAAGTCCCAACCATTTTGAAAATATGGGGCCACCAATAGTGTGATAAACTATGCTCTATTATTAGTCCCCAATCCTCCCTGCCCCACACCCACATCTTTGTCATTGACTGGCCCCATCGAAATAAACACTGGGGAAAGTCCCGAAATTGTTCTTGCTAACATCCTTCCTTATTTTTTTCACTTACTTCTTGGGACCGATCTCCAAAATATAAGAAATAGACTCCATGATCATCTCCCATACCTCTGGAATCTTTCCTTCAAACAACCACATATTTCGACTACGCCATATGGCCCATATGACATAAAATGGGAGGGTTCAAAATTCAGGAAAGTCCTTGAACCATTTGTTAAACCAATGCTCCAGTTTTGATTGTGTATTCATTCTTCTAAGCTTAAGGATGGTCACCACCCCTTTCCATACCTCCTTAGCAAAGATACATCGGATGAACAGGTGATTTGTCTTCTCTTCTTCTGTCCTACATATTGAGCATATACACAAGACGTGATAACCTCTACCCTGCAAATTATTGCATATAAGAATTCTATGGTGAATTTCCAACCATCCAAAACAAAGAAGCTTCATAGGTTCCCCCCATCCCCACGTTGTTGAGTACCAAGTTTAATAACAGAAATTATATTCAGTCGTCGGTAGATGCTTGTATATCTCACTGAATTTCAGGCTTCTGTCCTTTTTTATACCATCCCATTGTAACCTGCCTATTCTTTCCCCATTGTATATACCTGAATCATTCAGATTATAAATGAAGGCTTCCCATTCCATGGCCAACATACCTGTCAATCCAATGTTTGTAGCCTTTAGCCAAGACAAATGAACATCAAACTTCATGTTCCTGTGTGTAATATGAGCAAAATTGGAGATTCCCTTCTCGTGTAGTGTGTTGATGAGAACAATCGACAAACTGTGATTTCCTTCGAACCCCAATAATGCATCCAACCTGATCAATTCCCTCCAACCATCCCCAATATACCATCTCGAAAATCCCAGCAACCACTGTCAATTCTTCCGCATGCTCCTCCATATGCATGATTCTCCTAGAGTGTTTCTTTCCCTCAACCTTGACCATGTCGAGAGAAATTGACCCTTCATATATTTCTCCCTGACTATTTGTCCCTAAACATCATTGTCATTTGTGGCCCTCTAAAATATTTTAATGATTAGTGCACAGTTAAAATTGTGTGTACTCATATTGCCCCATCCCCCTTATGTAATCGATTTGGCAATTGTCCTCTATCTAACCAAATGGATGTTGCCCTTCAGATCATTCCCTAACCAGATAATTTTTTCCAGAATCACATTGATCCTGTGGCAGACTTCCATAGGTTATAATGGAGTGTTTCTATGGTAATGGTAAGATTTTATGGCTAGAATCCCTTAAAATATGGATTGAGGATAATTGGGTTTCTTTAATGGATATTCTTTCGTGGTCCATGTTTTAACTAAAGGATGGGTTTCTTTTCTTCTACATTCAGACTTAGGTGTAGATAACCTTTAAGGTAGAATTCAAAGTTGGGGGCCATTAGGTCTTGTGGTACAAAGATGAAGCATAGAATTTTACTCGTCAAGGGAACCTATTTTCCACACAAACAATATGGAAGATTTTGTTGGGTCTCCCTCTAGTTTCTTGGTGAAAAGAAATATTGAGTTCAATAGGAAATAAGATTGAAAAATTTGTGGAGTTGCTGATCCAGGTGGGTATTGGTGGCCACCCACCTATTCCACTTGGACCCCCACCATTGTTTCTTTTCAGATTCCTTAACTGTAGCACAACTTACTATTTTTGGCCATTTTTCAGGTCCTAAACTTTCGGAGCTGTTTTGAGGGGCCAAAATACGTTTTAGGGAAAATGGATAAATTTGTTTTTGGCCTACTCTTCAAGAACTTCCAAACAATGTATTATGATAGCCAAACAGAGAATGTACGCCAAAGTTACAACCCTGGGAATTTGGCGTTCCCACTTACCCCAACGAGGCCCACAAGCTTTTGGCGCTTCATCTCCTCAGGTTTAGTTTTTGGATGTTTAGGGTTTCTCATTGTTTCTCAATGATAAAAAATTCCACCGAGTCTCATTGTAACATAGTTTAGAGGCATGTAGTTGCCACATATCTTCTCAGAGATAAGTTACCATCGCTTGAGCTAGTTTATTTCCATTCTTTATCTAAGCATATTTCAGTCCTTTGATATTAATAAAACAAGTTTTATTTCTACTTGTTATGAAACCAGCTCCAAAAATAGAAGAAAAGAGAGATCAACGCCTTAGAAATAAGCCACTTCGAGGGGGAAACCTCCTTTACATTACATAAATGAACAATTCTTGGATGATACAAATGACAAAACCTTCTTCTATTTATAGGAATCCATGGGGTCATAATATAATCCTATCCAACCTAACAAAAATAATGTAAGGGCACTATAATAACAATATTGGGGTTACAGGGGTACAACAATAACAATAAGGGGGTTACACTAACAAAAATAAGGGACTATACTAGTAATATAGGAACCTAACATGCCCCTCTCCTTCAAAAAAGTGTTGTCCTCAATGCTTGAGTAGCTCCGGATGCTTCTGTATAATATTCTCATCCTCCCACGTAGAATCTTCAGTGGGTAAGTTCTTCCACTTGATGAGATACTCTGAAATTGATCGATTTCATAGGTGTCGAGTTCTTGTTTTCGTGATTACTTCAGGTTCCAATATGATTTTTCCTTCCTCATCAAGTTCTGGCAATATTTTTTGAACTGGAAGTTTGTCACCTATAACCTTCTTTAAGAATGAAACATGGAAAACTAGATGCACTCGTGAAGAAGCAGGAAGCTCCAATGTGTATGCCATAGTACCAATATTTTGCAACACCCTGTAAGGACCATAGTACTTTGATGATAATTTATTATCCTTCTTAGCTTGCTTGAGGGACATTTTTTTGTATGGTTGTAGCCATAAAAATACCCAGTCTCCTACATCAAAAATTCTCTCGCTGCGATGTTGATCTGCCTATTGTTTCATTCTATTCTATGCCAAATTTAGGTTATCCTTTAAGAGTTGGAGAAATTCTTGTTGATGCTCAATGTGATCTTCCATTGCTTGAACCTTAGAATTTTATCTTAAAGAAGATGTGATGAACGGTGGATGATATCCATAAAGTGCCATAAATGGGGTCATTTTTGCTGCAGTATGGAAGGAATTGTTATACCACCATTCAGCGAGAGGTAACCACTTGACCCATTGTGTTTGCTTATCAAATACAAAACAATGAAGATATACTTCCAAACATCTATTCACTGTCTTAGTTTGACCATCGGATTGAGGATGATAAGATGATCTATTAGCTAGTTGAGTACCCAAACAAAAAAATAATTCCGTCCAAAAATTTCTAGTAAAAATGGGACCTCTATCACTTACAATAATCTTTGGGTTTCCATGTAGCTTTTGAATTGTTTCCATAAATGCAGTAGCAACTATACTTGCTTTAAATGGATGAGATAATGCACAGAAGTGTGCATACTTGGTAATTCTATCAACTACCACCATGATGACACTCTTTCCTTTGGACTTAGGTAAACATGTGATAAACTCCATTAAATTTCCTCCCAACGTTGACTTGGAATGGATAAAGGTTGTAGAAGACTCAGGGTCTTAATTGTCTCAACTTTATTTTTCCAGCAAACCAAACATTCTGCCAAAAAATTTCGAATATAAGATTTAAGGCCATCCCAAAAAAATTCTTTCTTTACCCTGTGGTAAGTTTTTAAAAATCTCGAGTTTCCTCCTAAAGGATAAGTGTGCAATTCCAAAAGGATCTTTTGTTTTAGTTGGGAATTCTTACAAATATATAAGCGATCTTTGTACCATAAGGAATCATTTTTCCAACTAAATGTATCAGATGTACTAGGATCTTGCTGCAAATTTTGAATGAGTGTCCACACTTATGCGTCCTTCTTCCATTCATCCTTGCTTCGATTATCCAATGTTTGGTTGGATAATAGAAATGGCACAAAGCAATGCTTCCACCTCTTTGTCCTTTCTTGAGAGTGCATATGCAACAACATTTATCTTCCCTTTTTTGTAGATGATTTCAAAGTCATAACCCAACATCTTTGTGACCCACTTTTGCTTCTCTTCTGAAAATAGTCTTTGTTCTAAAAAGTGTTCAGAACTATCATGATCATTTTTTACCTTGAAGTGACTTCCCATTAGGTAAGGTCGCCATTTCTTTAGTGCATGTAGTATTTCCAAAATTTCCTTCTCATAAATAGATTTCTGTAAATACTTTCCTTTGATTGGACGGCTTTCAAAAGCAATGGGTCTTACTTCTTGCATTAAAACAACACTAATTCCATTTCCTGAGGCATTACATTCCAAAATAAAGGTTTTTTTTCAAGTCTGGCATAGCTAAGACCGGTGCTTGGCACATTCCCTCTTTAAGATGTTCAAAGGCCTTAGTTGCTTCAGGAGTCCATGAAAATGCATCTTTCTTCAATAATGTTGTTAGAGGTTCTGCTATTCTCCCATAATTCTTAAAAAACTTGCGATAATACCCTATTAACCCGAGAAATTCTCACAACTGCTTTATGGTTGTGGGGACTTTCCATTCCTTAATGAATTTAATTTTGTTAGAGTCTACCTTAACACCCTCGTGAGATAAAATATGGCCCAGATATTCCACCTCTTGTACTCCAAAGAAATGTTTCGATGTTTTTGCATACAATTGTTTCTCCTGCAATAGTTTGAGCACCTTCTCAACATGTTGAACATGATCCTTCCAAGACTTAATGTAGATTAGTATATCATCAAAAAATACTAAGACAATTTTTCTATGGAATGGTTTGAAAATGGAATTCATCAACCCTTGAAATGTAGAAGGTGCATTGGTAAGGCCAAAAGGCATGAACAAAAATTCATAATGACCCTCATGAGTTCGAAATGCTTTTTTCAGAATATATTTAGTCTTCATTCTAATTTGATGATATCCTGAACGAAGATCCAACTTGGTAAAATAAATTGCTCCATGTAATTCATCCAATAATTCATCAATCACAGGAATGGTAAATTTATCATTAATAGTGAGCTTATTGAGTTCCCTATAATCCGGAAACATGCATCATGATCCATCCTTCTTGTGCACCAATACTATTGCAGTAGAGAAAAAACTTTGACTAGGTTGAATTATACCAGCCTCTAATATTTCTGCAATCCTACGTTCAATTTCGCTCTTTTGGACATAAGGATATTTGTAAGGCCTGATGTTTGGAGGAAAAATTCCTAGAATCAAATGAATAGAATGATCATGATCATGAATAGGTGGGAATCCTTTGGAAGTTTTAAACAACTTGGAATGATTATCCAAGACTTTTTGGAGATATACAGAAATAGATGATTTTGATGTTGGAACTTCTAGTGAGCATAATTATGTAATTACGCCTCGTTGTTCTTTCTTCAGAAGATTTGTCATGAAATTAGAGCTTATTATCTTTCCTGGCTTCCTTGTGATACCCTGTAATTCGATTTCCTTTCCTTCCGAAAAAAAATTCAAGAAAAGTTCTTGAAAATTAAAAGTTACCATCCCCAAAGATTGTAACCATTGTACTCCCAGTACAACATCAACACCTCCCATTGGAATGGAAAGCGTTGGACTATTCAATACATATTCCCATGTGTTTAGCTTTATATTATGGCATTTTCTAGAGCAATTTATAGTTCCTCCATTTGCAACCATCACTCAGCATGCAGTGTGAATTATAGGAAACAATTTAATTCCTTGGCTACCTTACAATGAAAAAAATTATGGGTGCTACCTGAATCAATCAACACTATTACCTTTTTCTTCTTAATATTTTTTTCTATCTTGAGAGTTTGAGGAGTGGTAATTCCTGCCAGTGCATTACACGATATGGTCGGACTCATTTATTCTTCCTTTAGGGTTGGTTCCCGGTGTATATCCTCTTCTTTTGAAGTTTCTTTTTCATTTTCTTCCTCCTCTTCACAATCTATGTAAAATAATTTATTCTCAACACACTTACAACCTTTAGTGTATTTTCTATCACAACTATAGCAAAGCCCTTTTTCTCTTTTTTCTTTCAATTGTTGTGGTGTCAACCTTGTAGGTTGTGGAAGTCTAGGAGTAGCAACACTTCCGTCTTTATAGATGTGTGTGGTAGGCTTCCTTGTCGCCATAATTTTACATTCAATTATTCTTGCCAAACTGAAAGCCTTCTCCAATGAATTAGGTTCCCAAACACGAACCTGATGTTGGATGTTATCTTTAAAGTCCCTATGAAGACATCAATCTTGTGTTCCTATGGAATATCAATTACCCTTATATTCAATTTTTGGAAGTCCTCAATGTGCTCCACCACTGAACCCTTTTGTTTGAGATTTATTAATTGGCTAAAGAAGGTGTTGCTCTTTGTATCCTCATAATGTGCTATCATTTCCTCTGTAAAAATTGACAATTGACAATTTTTCTGAGAAAAGCCATCGATACCATATAAATGTATTCTATTCTAAATGTAAAGTTTCAATGCATAACTTTTTTTTGTTTTGCACATTGTTGAGATCAAAATATCACTCCATCTGTAGTATCCATGTTACGAGATCATTTCCATAAAACTTCCTCATATCCATATTTGGAATATGGTGGTTCTTCCATCCAATATTAGAGTTAATGAAATAACGATTAATATTTATTGTGTTCTCATCATCAGTTTCCTCTACTATCTTTTTGACATTAGGAAACATTTCTTGTATGAACTTTGTCAAACCTTCCATGTGTGAATTTAGATCATTCTTCATGTTTTCCACGTTGTCTTTCATGTCATCCATCTTAGCTTCCATGCCAGCTCCCATGTCATCCATCCTAGCTTCCATCGTTTCTAGCATCTCTCCAAACCATCCATCTTCTCTTCCGCCTTTCTTCAAAACTTCCATTTCATTTTTGTTGCTCTTTGAAAAACCAAAATTTAGTGCACTTGCTCGTGTAATTTTGATATGTGATGTTGCACTTCTTTGTCTTCATGAGTCATAGTAGAGCATTTTGAAGGCTTAATGGGTGTTGAATTATTTTTAGGGGGAGTTTTAGAACCCAATACTAATATCTATTCTACAATATTCCCTTGGAATCAATTCAAACTGATTCTTCAAACAAGGCTTATGCAATTCGAAAAACAAATACACACATTTTTTCTTGCTTTTGAGGAGCTTGATATTGAAATTGAATTATCTTTGTGTTTTCAAATCTTCAATATCTAAAATTATGTCATGCAGTAGCCCTCTAAATCTTCTTTTGAATGCCATAGGCCTAACCTTATTTGGAGTTTTCAGGACAAAGTTACGCCAAATCTCCCACAATGACCTAATTATGGACTGGTTTAGTAGAGCGAACTTGTACGGCATGCCACGTGTCATTATTTCCTCCTTCGGCTTTGAAATTGCTACACATAAAACTACAGTTTGTGTACTTGTGGAAAATTTTTACATAACTCCAATTCGATTCTCGGAGAGAGAGTTATGACGATTTTCCCTTGGTCACCTCTGTGAGATGAGGTTACAAGGGCACAAAAATAACAATAAAGGGGATACACTAACAACAATAAGGGACTATACTAGTAATATAGGGACCTAACGCTACTACAATTATATGTTTATGTTTATATATGTATTCTAATGTGTTCCTACATAATTTTGGATCAGTTACATCCAAATTGGGACTCATAAATAATAGAAGAAGTGCATGGACTTAAGTTGAGGTGGACCTGCAAGACAGTTTGTTGGAAGAAATATAATTATTTTTTGGATGTAACACCCCCAAGATGACCCCTTGCATATACTTGTAGATACTTTTATTAGGTTGGTGAACTAGGTTTTGTTGACTCTACATGCTCATGTATATATATGTGCATAATTTGTTTTGTTTTTAGGGTCTATGTTGCCTATGTATTTAAGCTAGAATTCTTGTGAGATTAAGGCCATAGAGCTTTTATGTTAAAATGGTAGTGAGCCTAACTATGAAAATATGTAATCACACCCACATTATAAGAAAATACAACATGGTTGCAAAACGTCAGATGAAAAGAGTATGGGGGGATATGACTCCACAGTAAGAAATGTGAGGGTGTGGAATTATGACATGGTTTGTAAGCCATGTCAATATTCCAAAAGTGACTTTATGGACATAACAAAAAGTAAAAAAATGGCATGTATAATCCTAAGTCATACCTTGGTTTTCTATCCTGAGTCCAAAAGTGAATGGATGAATAAGGTTATGGAAGTTCCCTTGTGGTGAGGGTGAGCTCCTTGGTGAAATTTGGAAAAATGATTTTATGCATACTTAAGTCATGTTTTCCATGATATTTGGGTTTCATTCCATTGTTTTGGTCATCATTCAACCACTATCCAAACAACCATTCTCCTTGGTACTTCCCTAGTTTTGTTGAGACTAGTTGATATATGAGCTTAGATATCCACTGAAGCTTATAAAATGTGTAAAATATTGGGAACTCCTCAATGGAATTATGTGGGAAATTCTCCTTTCTCAACTTGGGAAAGGATGGAGGTTGGAGGGGGAACTTGTTGGGTAATATTACCAAGTGTGAGGCCTAAGGGGTTCCTAGAAGATCCTTGAGGGTAGTTGGAACTCCTAGAGCTACAATTCTTTGAGACTTCCAAAATGGACTATGCTAGAAGCCCAAAAAGTGTAGTGGCATAGCCTAAAGGATTATATTAATAGAGAAGGGAGTGTCTTACCTTGGGTAATTTAAGCTAGGGGATCTAGGGATGTAGTTAAGGATGTTGTTGGAGTTGGTACCTGGCATAGTACTTGTTTGGTACAAACTATGTGTCCATTGTTTTCTCTAGGTGAGCCTTTTTCCTTTGTAATAATATCCCAACTAGAGGGTGACCCACTACTAAATTATTTACAACAGTGCGGTCTATGGTTAGGTGGAATATTTGAGGTTTGTATCAACTTAGTTGATATTTACAAAGACAAGTGCTCATGTGTCTTGTGTGATTATCTTGTTAGTTATTGTTGTTAACTTACCAATAGGTTTCACTTGATTTATGTGTGCCTAAGTGATTTTCATGATATTTCATATTGTTATACTTGCACATTTATATCATTTACGGGGCATTATTACCTACATCATTTATATGTATGTAGTTGCTAGATAATAGATCAAGTATGCAGCTGATAAAAGTGTGATGGTTGGAGGAATCCACATATATCATCGACAAGTAGTTAATGGGAAGTATATGCCTTAGTATAATCAATGACAAGTCAACCATATATTTAATTAGTTGACTCAATTTATAATGCAGAGGTGTTTGATGAGTGATGAATTCTCATGTCTAGTCGACTAGTTAGTTATCCTTGTAAGTCATTAGGTTAAGTCAACTTTTGGAGACAAACATTAGAGGAAAGAATTAGTATCATAATGCAAATATTTAGATAGCATTGTTAATTGAGGTGTCCTATATAGCCAATGGTGGATTGAAGGTGTTAGCACTGGTATTTACATCCCACCCATCCCACCTTATTTTACTCTACTTTCACCTCATCTCCGTCATTATCATTGACCTCGCTTCGTTTCTTAACCATTTTTTCCAAGGGTGCCCAAGTCATCATTGTTCACAAGCACCAAACCTTAATATCCTCTCCCACTAAGCTAGGGTTTGCTATGGAAACGAGGCATTTGAGTAGAGGAGGAATCAGGTAGGTCATATTAGTAAGTATGAGGCCATTCCAACTCATAAGATCATGTATCCATCATTTTTTGAGAAGTCATTTTCCACTCATAGGGTCATTTTTTCTTCAAACTGTGTTTCTGACCAAACAAAGATGAATTTGACAAAGTGAGAGATGTTTTTGTCCATCATAGATCAAGAAAGAAAAACCTCCTTCATATTTTACACAGGTGTCATGGTTTTAGAGAAATTTCAAAAACACAGCTGTCATAGGAGAGTTGTTGCACTTCTGGAGTGACCTTGGGAAAATCAAGTTTAACATACTTAGAGTGTCCAAATCACTTTCTTGATAATTAAAATGATACCTAGACACAAATATATTTCCAATGAGCTATCATGAGCTTAATTTGGAGTTTAGGAAGGCCTCCAAAAGTTTCCTGCAATAGCACTTTGCATTTATGCACCCTCATTCAGCACTTTTTGACCAGTTTTGGGAAAATTAATTTTTGACGAGGAAAATCAACTCTAATCAGAAAATAAAAGGTATATTTGGAAAGTAGAATTGAAGGGATTTCGAAGGAGCTATCCTGAGCCCAATTTGGACACAATTAAGGTCTCCAAATGTCGTCTTCAAAAAGGTGACACTTATGTGTTTTTGAGTGTTTTTGCACACATCAATTTTCCTAAACGCGTAGCAACCTAGACGCTACGCTCTTTTTTAGGACCTCCAAATGAAAAATGGCCACTACCAGCAGGTTTGTATTGATGAGGACATCAACCCTAGAACGTTTCAGAGTTTTTAGATGAGAACTTGTCCATCAAAAGCTCAAAAAACCATCAAAATTTCATGTTTTTGCCTCTAAATCTGCCTGGTCGTTGCGTGTTTACCAGTCTTGGGAGAACAGGTTTTTGACAGGTACAATGAGCACCATTTTGAAAACTTGAGGTAGTTTTGGAAACTAGACTCAAAGGGATTTCCAATGAGCTATCATGGAGCTTATTTGGACACCGAGAAGGCACTCAAAATTAGCCTTGAACAAAGGTCAATGTTTTTGCATGGACGCTGCGCGTTTCACAAGAAAAATGTATTTTACACAGTCTTCAAAAAATTTTGAAGTTTCACTCTAGTTTGAATTTTACTTTAGGAAATGAGGAATTTACTTATGTAAATTGTCAAGATGAATGTAAATATCATGTTTTTACTTTTACCTAGGGTAAATACATTAGGTAAGTCAACCATTTGAGGTGTAATGAATCAATTCATTAGAGATAGGAATGAGTCACTTTTCTCATCCTACACTCTAGCTATCAGTTCAGATTTTTATCTAATTGTTACAGGTCAAAATACCTCCTCATCAGCTCAGAGGAGAAGATAAATATGGAAGGAATATAAAGACCTAAACTAAACCTACTTTTGCCAAGGTAACGCACCTCTATAATAGCACAAGAGCATTATAACGCACCTGATCAATGAATAGTCCGTGTTAGTGGCTAGGGAAACACTCTGTTTACACTAGAGGGTAGTGTTACCTGTGTTTTGAGTTTTAAACGGGAAAAACCCGTGGAGAATGATTTGAATTTCCAGTTTTTTCTCACAAGAGAGTCAGTACAAAAAGGAAACTGCAAAGCACTAGCCTCTTATTGGGCCTTGCCAAAAACAAATGAACTCTCAAAGAAGGCAAAAGCATGGAAGTTGAGGAAACATCTTGGTTTTTTCTATTTAGAACTGGTGGAAGGAGAAGGGCAATGATTGCTCTCTCCATCTCCTATAAAATGCAGCTGAAGGCTCTTGGTTCAAGGTCGAAGGATTGTCAAAGTTTTGAATACTTGTGAAGTAGAGCATTATTGTTGTAGTGTGAAGGTCAAAATTCAAAGAGGTTCATTGAGAACTTGTTGACCAAGACATCACCACATTGAGAGATAGAGAGATTGGAAGGCTGAGGAGGGCTTGGTGCAACCGACGGTTGTAATCCTCCTTTTTACAAATTAATAGAACTGTAACTGTTTTGTCCATTCTATGCATTGATGTTGTCATTGTTATTTGATTATTTACATAGCATGAGATGAATGGAATAGATGTGAATTGTTTAAATTTTTATCATATATTGACTTAATTGATAGGAAATGTATGTTATGGTAGATATTACACGGGTGCTTTGATTGATTGCAGGGTTGAGATTTGGAGCTGGTGAAGAAGGATCCCTGCTTCGCTGTTCAGCGCTCTCCAAAAGACTTCAAGATCATTAAAGAGGTAATCTTCCATCTTATTCCATCAAGTTATTTAAGTTGATATGAACATGTATGTGCCTTCTTTGTGAACTATACAACTAATCTTACTGTCTGCCTCGGGCACTGGAAAGCCCTGAGAGGGATATTAGAAAACCAACAACCCAAGAATTTTACCCTATAGTAGAATTGGCGACTCCGATGGGGATTTCCCCATAGTTTCTGGACTATCTCTTCCCCCCTTTCTTCTTTCCTCTTTTCACAGACCCTTCAGGCCAGTATTTATGCCCAGTAGACATTTCAAAAGCTCACAGAGTTCAATCCTGTTTCTGTTTGACCATCTAAAGAACTTTACCCTGGCTAAAGCTACCTCTGTTGGTGTTCCAGTGTGTTATAATGTGGGCTCTGCTTAAATACAGTGCATTAGTCTCTGGATTAATGCTATATTTACTCAGAGGCAGTGCGTTACTTAGCCAAAATTTGTTGTTCACTCCTGTGATTGTGTTTTGGTTGCAGAGTTTTTTGGCCATCAGTATCCCTCCTTGATTGAATCCCTATGCTTGTTTACTAAGCTGGCATTTCTGTTTATTTGCTCTTGTTTGAAAAGTTAGTGTCAAAAACATTTACTTTTTAGAGAATAATTTTTTTTTTAGTTTTTCTGCATCTAGCTGAATTAATTCTAAAAATTTTAGTTAAAAGATTGTTAAGATGAGGAAAATAGATGTCTGAATCTTTTAAAGTTGAACTGTGTTATTTGAATGTTAGTGTATGGATGTTGAAAACAAACCTCTCCTTGTAGAAATACTCTTCATCAAATTAAATATTTAGAGCATATTTTTGCATGGTTTCTTGAGTCAAAGTCTCATTACATTTCATACATCCACTCCCCCTCCGCAAGACTAATAATCAAGTACACTAAGAATCAAGCGATAATAAAATCAATCACATTACTCTTTTTGAGCTCACACCAACAGTAGTTCAGGCTAGGATCTTGGGTTAGGAAAAGTGAGAAAGTCAACCAAGATCTCAAAACTTGAGACTAGAGTCATTAACGAGCGAAATCCTACTGCACTCATATTATCGGGACCATTCCTTTACCAGAGCTCAACGCGAGACAACACTTGGGTGCACAAGAAGGTAGCCTGCCTTCGACTGCATCTAGTGGGTATGCTATATATTGGGGTTGCCTTCGGGGATGTCGAAACTAGATCGGGGATCTAGGTGTTCTGCCCATATAGCATGTTTTCCTTGACCGTGGACCCCCTGATGATGTCTGTGATTTGAGGTATCTTTAGTGGCCATACTTTTTAGGGACTTACAAAAGGTGACTGGGACGGGCTGTCCTGGTACCTGAAACAGACGGACCCACTCTGTCTTCGGTCTTTAGGAGGGTACTTGTCTTCACGAGAGTGCTTACACCTATCGTCTGAGGTTCAGGCGAAGCTCTAGAGTGACCGTAACTGTACTTTCGACCAACCCTCTCTGTATACTATTGTGATACTATATTTCAACACCAGCAAACGGTAGTACTCAGACATCGCACCCTATTCTGGCTGCTTGCTGATTGATTTTAGAGAGTCCTTTTTTCTTTTTTCTTTTTTAGGTGTGTGCTTATTGTCATTGAGACTTTATAATACATCACGATTTATTAAAATTTGTTAAAAATAAATAGGTCACCATGGTGTCATCTGACCCACGCCATTTGTCTCGATGATAACAAGCTCTACCTCCTCTGACTCTGGAGGAAGAACTGAACCTTGGTGAACCCGTGCCTTCTGCGGAAGAGCAGTCTCCATTGACAAACCCTAATTTTCACATAGCCTCATATCATACGGAATTTCCGGAGGACCCTTTCACGGAAGGTGTCATACCTCATTATAGTCCTCCACTCACTGATCCGTTCGGGCCTGTGATAGTTCAGATTCCACCACGCCAAGACATGTCTTCGGTCGCAAAAACATCCATTTCACAACCGGCATCCACAGGGTCAATGCCAATGGCAACCATCCCAGGTTCGCCACCATCCTCCCCGTTGGTTTTCAGTTCTATGCCATCACTTGGTAACCCCAGTAGTCAACATATACCTAGTTCCAACCCTACGGTCATCACAATTGTAAGTAACTCGCCAAGCCCTTCAAGATCTACTCTTACCGTGACCACGTTGGGACCTACGGTTGCTCCTCCCACGAGTGTGACTACTTTGGTTCCTTTTAGCAACCCTTTCGGTTGGAACCCTTTGCTGAGTTCAAACCCCTTGACCACCATACCAGGGGGCAGTGTCACCAGCACGCAGATCACAGGGAACATTTCACTACCCCTGCAATCTTTAGGACAAACTGGACAACCTATTGTTAACACTATTCCCTTAAGTGGTTTAAATATCGGTGTAGGGTCTATGTCGTTTCCGAACTATGCAAGTAGTAGCATGCCTTCAGGAAGCTCTATTGCATCCATATGGACTAACCCACCCCAACCTCCATCTAGAATGGGAGGGCACTTTTATAGTGGGGCCAACCAACCGTTCGCCCTGCAATACAATATGCCCTATGGACAGCAACCATATATCCCTACCCCTCCACCTATAGGGAATTTTTATCAAAGTCCTACTTATCCTATTGGTAACACATTGATGGGCGGACCATATGATCCACATATTCAACCAATACTTCCTTGGTTAGTTTTGGGGGCAAACCCGCAATTTCCATTTTTGGCAGCTCTAGACATTCCCGACATCTATAAACTGACTAATGACCCCATTAATCACAACCCGCTCTGGCCTCCAGTACCGCACAAGATTCCTTCTGACATCCCAAAGTTTGATGGGAAACAAGGGGAAGACCCAGCCGCACACATCACCACCTTTCATTTATGGTCTATATCTAATTCCATGGTGGATGATAGTGTCCGGCTTCGACTGTTTCCCCACACCCTTACAGGCAATGCCGCCAACTTGTGGTATATTGAATTGCCACGCATCGCCATAAACACTTTTGGCACTTTAGTGACGGAGTTTCTAAAGAACTTCCAATTACCAATCGGATTTGAAACCGGAATGGAATTGTTAACCTCACTGCACCAAGAGACTGCCACCCACATCTCCAATCACATTCATGAATGGAGGCGTAGGAGGAGGCTAGTCAAAGCACCAATCCCAGATCATCTTCTAGCTAATTGGTTTTGTAAGTCTCTCTTACCCCACATCTATAAAGACATTGGCCTTTCCGGTGCGGTTACAGAAGATCAATGCATTCTTCATGCCCAACATTTGGATTTAATCTATTCACAATCTAGCACGCTATATGATTTACTCCCCAATGCCCCTGGCAACAAAAATTCTCCTGCTACTCAGAAAACTGGAGCTCACGTCGATGATCTCGTTGGCACAATCTCTGGTGTAGCCTCAAAATAGTCTCGGGGAAAAACCTCCCAGCCATCCTCGGCTGCCACTTCCCCTAACCAAACGAATACTCTTCCTACCGCTGAGGTAAATTCTGTGCAAACTTCACAAAAACCTAGTGGAAAGAATAAGAATAACAAGAGAAAGCATCTTCTTCGGAAGAGCAGTCAGACAATCAGAATAATCCTAATTAGAAAAACGCTGCCAAAAATGACAAAGGGAAGGATAAACCCATGAAATTTCCTTACAAGATATGTGCGGAGGACCACTTGACATACAGATGTCCTCGGATGCAGGAATGCACCGATTTTATCGCAAACAAGGATTCTGGGCAAACACCTGTTGTTCTTCATAATCCTTTCCCTAATCAATAGCAGCAACACCAACACATGGTTGACAACCCGCAACAACCCCAGCAACGGAGAAATGGTGGTTCACATCCTTCCAGTGAAGGATCATTAGCCATTTACGGCATTGAGAGTGTTGAACTTCAAACATGAGCCAAGCTTTATGGAAATCCTACCATAGACGCTCAAGAACCTAGTACTAGTTCAACCCCACCACCGACCAACGATTTTCATATCGAACGGCCTACTGCTAATCCCATGATTCCTCCCCCCAAAGGGACACTTCAACACACGACTCATAACACCTCTGCACATGCAGCCCAAAACTACAACATTGTAGAAGATTTGGTGCAGGCATCATCAGCTGTGTCTGCTCTCAAAGTATTACAAACTTGTCTAGCACAAAGGAAAGCCTTGCTTTCGGCCATTGGTGGAATAGACCCCCAAGATTCCATGCTAGCTATCTTTGATATGGAAAAATCTCAGACTCGCCTCTTGCACCAACTCGCAGTCCAAGTGCAGGTTGTGTCGAAAGTGAGACTAATCCATCGCACTGTCATTGACGAAGGTGCTTCGACCTGCGTTATGTCACAAGCTTGCTGGCTCACTTTAGGTTCTCCTACCTTAACACCGCCTTCAAATTCCCTCAAAGCTTTCGATGGCCACATGTTCCTCCCAAAAGGATACCTTGCTATATTTCCCATCACTTTGAGTGGGAAAACGGTAACCGTGGACGTTGAAGTTGTAGATCGTCATCTCGACTATAATCTATTGCTCAGTCGCAGTTGGTCTTATGCGATGACCTCCATTGTTTCTTTGGTCTTCCGACTCGTCCTATTTCAATTGGATGGGAAAATAGTCACAGTGGATCAGTTATCCTTCTGCACCCCTGATTATTCCACGTTACCAAGTAGCACTGTACCCCTAATAGGAGGTTGTCCTGACTCTTACGTCAGTATTGGTACCGGTCTTTTAAAGTCATCTTCCCTACTGGGTTGTTTTCCTCTCCCGCTGCTAGAGATCCCAAATACGGTTGCAATGATATCCACCACTTTCGATGGCTCTATCGACCCATGGATCCTCCCGGCACCTTCAGACATTGGCTCCTATGGAGATCAGATGCCGCTCTCACCAGCCGAGTTGGCCTACCAAGCCATCCAAATTACATCTGAACCCTCCACTGTTATGTTTTCGACCAAAGGTACAAACCTCCCACCCATCACAGTTCTCTCTAAGGATATCCTCAATGAAGTATTGCCTACAGACGAAGCTATTCGAGAGATCATGTCTCTAGAAGAATGACCTTGGGGAGAGTTTCACCATTGCGCTTTGATGATCAACTCGGACATGATAAATATTGAAATCCCATCCTTTGACCCACCTGAGATGGTTCCCTCCACTTACACGACTGTTCAAACTATCGATTCAGAAGGGAACATGGGTAATCTTTCTAAGACAATGCTCATTGATATCTTGGTCAAAATGGGTATCGTGGAAAATATTTAGATTGGAAAGATGGGGCACGAAGTTGGGGCACGGAGTTGTCTTTTACGATATTTTTAAAACTCTCTAAATATGAAAAATTCACCTATTTTACTTGTCTAGACTCGTTAAACCTAATCATACGGGGAAAAATTTGGACAAAATGGATACTACCTCTATTACATTTCAGAAAGGTCAATTTTGCAGCAAAAATCTTGAACATGGCACTTCCCAGAAAACTCCTTCGCAGTTAGC
Source organism: Pinus albicaulis (assembly GCA_034641835.2). Taxonomy (NCBI): domain Eukaryota; kingdom Viridiplantae; phylum Streptophyta; class Pinopsida; order Pinales; family Pinaceae; genus Pinus; species Pinus albicaulis. The sequence continues at coordinate 1,010,341,572 of CM076579.1, forward strand.
CGAACCCTACCATCTATGAGTATTAGCCTTCATCTCCCAGTGTCCCTACACCGGTAAAATCCTAACAAATTCTTTGTTGTTCATTAAGCCTCAGTTGCCTAGTACCCTGTTACAGTGCCTTCTATTGTTCAAGTAGATCTCGCTATCTACTGCTCCTCTTATCAACCAAACCACTCGTTATGCCAAAAATTATTTGTCGTCAGACATCCCCATTTGCTCTTCATTATCTCCATCACAAACAAAATCATTTGGTTTCCGTTTCATGTTGACTGATGTAGGATGCCTCAGTGCCTACCTTTCAACAGATCTCTTCCTATCGACTTCAACATCTTATCTAGAAAGTTGATCCAGAAACCCATCAGTGGTAGGTAGTCTTGTGTTTGATTAGGAGTCTTCATCATTGGCTCCTAATCGAATGATTCTACGAGTGTTCGACTTCAACTCTTTTTATTCATGCTCGCTAGATTGTACTGTGCATCTTAGGGACCATCATCATTATCGGTGGCCACCTTTGTGTCTGTTAACAGTTTTCATTATCGACTGGTAATCAGATGATTTCTCACATGTTTGAAAATAGCTCCTTCATTCACATGTTGAGAAATATGCAGTTTAAGTGAAGCGGCGGTCAAGACCTTGGGGCAAAGGTTACATCATTAAAGCTATGTTCCCTTCCCCAAGTTGCGATATTGTTTATGGAGACAGCTTCTTCAGCCTAATCCTATTATGACAAACACTTCCACATTATGCTCATCGGTGGACAGATTCTTCATATCTTTGTTATAGATAAATCATGTTAATTAAGCTACTGAGCATGGGAATGCCCGACTCAAGGCAGATACTATATTTTCTAACATATATTGTTGTTTCAGGTTTTCCTCAGTCTTTCAATCTCTTTATCTCTACTACACACATTATAAAGTATTTCAGCCATCGTCTTTGTCTCTGACCTCACACTTTAGGGGGAATTTGTTACAGGTCAAAATACCTCCTTATCAGCTCAGAGGAGAAGATAAATATGGAAGGAATACGAAGACCTAAACTAAACTTACTTCTGCCAAGGTAACGCACCTCTATAACAGCACAAGAGCATTATAACGCACCTGATCAATGAATAGTCCACGTTAGTGGCTAGGGCAATGCTCTGTTTACACTAGAGGGCAGCGTTACCGATGTTTTGAGTTTGAAATGGGAAAAACCCACGGAGAATGATTTGAATTTCTAGCCTTTTCTCACAAGAGAGTCAGTACAAAAAGGAAACTGCAAAGCACTAGCCTCTTATGGGCCTTACCAAAAATAGCTGAACTCTCAAAGAAGGCAAAAGCATGGAAGTTGAGGAAACATTTTGGTTTTTTCTATTTAGAACTGGTGGAAGGAGAAGGGCAATGATTGCTCTCTCCATCTCCTATAAAATGGAGTTGAAGGCTCTTGGTTCAAGGTCGAAGGATTGCCAAAGTTTTGAATAATTGTGTAGTAGAGCATTATTGTTGTAGTGTGAAGGTCAAAATTCAAAGATGTTCATTGAGAACTTGTTGACCAAGACATCACCACATTGAGAGATAGAGAGATTGGAAGGTTGAGGAGGGCTTGGTGCAACCGACGGTTGTAATCCTCCTTTTTACAAATTAATAGAACTGTATCTGTTTTGTCCATTCTATGCGTTGATATTGTCATTGTTATTTGATTATTTACATAGCATGAGATGAATGGATTAGATTTGCATTGTTTAAATGTTTATCATATATTGACCTAATTGATAGGAAATGTATGTTATGGTAGAGATTACACGGGTGCTTTGATTGATTGCAGGGTCGAGATTTGGAGCTGGTGGAGAAGGATCCCTGCTTCGCTGTTCAGCACTCTCCAAAAGACTTCAAGATCATTAAAGAGGTAATATTCCATCTTATTCCATCAATTTATTTAAGTTGATATGAACATGTATGTGCCCTCTTTGTGAACTATACAGCGAATCTTACTATCTGCCTTGGGCACCGGAAAGCCCTGAGAGGGATATTAGAAAACCAACAACCCAAGCATTTTACCCTATAGCACTAATATCTCCCTCATCTAATGAATTCGACCAATATGGATGAGTGGAGGTGGTTTTGAGGTCTATTTATCTCATATCTTCACAGGAGTCAAGGGTTGGAATCAATTTCATTTTGCTTTGTGGATCAAGAAGACATTGTATTCAGTTTTGGCCATTAATACAAGAGGAGTTGCAACTATATTTATGGGATACCTATGGTATTAAATGTCCTTCATTGTTTCCTCTTTAGTTACATATGTGTGAATGTATTGTTCATTTCCTTTCCATTTCTATGATATGATATTTTATAAGTGTGAGATTCAAAATTCATGCTAGTCATGCTCTGTTTTGGATAATTGGTCATAGTTTGTTTCATGTCTTTTGTCTGAGATAAATACATCTCTTATGCTTCTCTCAGCCTCCTTACAGTTTCCAAACCATTCCACAACCATTTCCTTCAAGTGATTGGCATTGTACCTACCTTGCCCCATTGATCCCTGCAACCCTAACTCCATTTTCCCTGACCTAGCTTTCCTTGACCAATTTTATTTATCCATTGATTTACTGAACCAAACCAAATCAAAAAAACCCTTGCATATCATACCTAGCCTAAAATCCTAATTTCTCCATCCCTCCTGGCTGTGACCCTTTTGGAGAGAGCCCTCTCTGGCTTGATATGGCTAGCTATCAAGTCAAAATCTTGGTTTGGGGTTACCTCTGTTGGGATTCCTTCCTCAGCCTTGAAAATCTGGTGGAGTGATAACATACTGGCACCATTGCCTAGGAATGAAAAGACAAATCTTCTATGGGAAATAACGACAAAGATTTAGATCTAACTGTTGATGGTGAAAAAAAATTGGACACATACAAAGGTTGAAGCATTCACCTGGTGACTCCATTCAATGAAAGATCTAGAAAACCAACACTTCATGGCGAATCGACTTCATAAACATCAGTAGCTTCAAGCATTTTCAAGATGGAAACTATTGCAAGAAGGTATGCTTCCATGAGCTGGGATCACATTCCATATTTCCCAAATAAAATGCCTAAGGTAGATTGGAAAAGGAATTTGCCTATGTTTAAAGATGATGATAGGAATGATGTTGCGTTATATCTAGTTAAATTTCACATGCATACACACAAGTTGAAGGTTGAATTTCATGAAGATTGTCTCTTAAAGATGTTCATGGCTTCTCTTGAAGGAAAAGCATGATCTTGGTATGAAGGTTTTCCACCTGCCAGTATTTGTTCTCTTAGAGTTTTCCATTCAATATTTTAGGAAGAATACAAGGAGTCCTATCCTTCTTTGTCTCTGGTTAATAATTGTTGTGTTCAATTTCAAGTTTTCATTCAAAACCTAGAGGATTCTTATGATGATAATGAGTTCTTGGATGAAGAGATCTTGGACGCTTTGCATGACAATCCTTTTCATCACCAAAAAGAACAAGTGCTTTCTCTCATGGAAGAAAAAGATGATGTATATTGTCTTGATGTTCATAAAGACTTCCCATAGGAGACAATTTTTGCAACAGTACAACAAGTTGATCAGTCAAAGGTTAAAGAAGATATTCAGCATCCTTGTGAATCTTTAGGAGAGAAAGAATAAAATTATTTTGTTATCAAAAGAAAACTAAAATTAATTTCTCCTCTATCTAAAGATGAGATAGATCAACTCCTGAAAAGTCATATTATAGTCCAAGATAAATCAGGTTTTCCATGTTCACATAGTCAAGAAAGTGTTGGTTTATAGATCATCATGATGAAAGACAATCTCCTTTTTCAATGTTCATATTTGATGAAGTTTCTCCTGAGCCTGATTTGCCTAAGTATGATAAATATGAAGATAATTTCGATGAGAAGTTTGATGAAACTATACAGGAAATTGTTGAGAGTAAACCAATTTATGATCATGATTCCCTGCAAAGATATAAGCTAGCAGATACTGTTGTCTTTCATGAAGATTATAGGGCTGTCATTTTTTATAATCTTGAAGAGTGTTTCTAGTTTAAAGATGACTTAGACTATGAATTTGAGGAGTATGAACCAGAGGGAGACAAAATGCCAGAGATTGAGTTAGAATTTCTCATGCTTGAGGAATTTACAATCAACACTCAGATAACAAAAGATTATACTTCCCTATGCCTTCCTATCAATCAACAACCAAGTGTTCTTTCAAATCAGAACGAAGGGAGTACTTGTATTTTTGTTGTTGAATCTCAAGACAAGGTAATGCTTCACGATTTTCAAGATCCCTTCGGTATTCTTTTCCAATCATTGGAGAAGTTGAATTTTGTTTTGTTTGTCAGCATAAGCCTTGGTTTCAATTTCTATTGTGAGTTGACTACATGTACATCATTCTACCTACTCGAGGAAAGTGAGAGAAGGACTTCAGTAAGTAGCCATCCCCTGGATTGGTTACATTGGAAGGATCATTTCACCTAATTAGAAATTATGCAGTAGATTAGAGTAGGTTGGTATCATTTTAGTTTGATTTTATTTTATTTTCAGCAAGTGTTGACAGAATTTATCAAGGTTTGAAGCCCGAGATGAAGGCCCTAAGGCTTTGATGATATATTAGAGTGGGTTTAATTTTACAGTGTGTTTTCAGTTTCAATTTTAGTTTTAGTTTACATATTGGAATCCATGCCCAAAATAAGAAGGCATTGATCAATGAGTTCCCAAAGGTCTGTGGTTCTAGACACCTCCTTCGGAGCTATCTTCCCCAATTGGAGCCGATGTTAGCACTGATATTGCATCCCACCCATCCCACCTTATTTTAATCTACTTTCACCTCATCTCTATCATTATCATTGACCTCGCTTCGTTTCTTAACCAATTTTTCCAAGGGTGCCCAAGTCATCATTGTTCACAAGCACTAAACCCTAATATCCTCTCCCACTAAGCTAGGGTTTGTTATGGAAACATAAGATTTGAGTAGAGGAGGCATAAGGTAGGTCATATCAGTAAGTATGAGGCCATTCCAACTCATAAGATCATGTCTCCATCATTTTTTGAGAACTCATTCCAAGAGTCAAGTCATTTTCCACTCATAGGGTCTGTTTTTCTTCAAACTGTGTTTCTGACCTAAAAATTTGAATTTCAAAAAAGTAAGAGAGTTTTTTGTCCTTCATAGGTCAAGGAAGAAAATACTCCTTTAGATTTTACACATGTGTCATTTTTTTATAGAAATGTCAAAAACACAGGTGCCATAGGAGAGTTGTTGCACTTCTTGAGTGACCTTAGGAAAATCAATTTTTCTCATACCTGCAGTCTCCAAATCACTTGTTTTATAATTCAAATGATAACTAGACACATAGATCTTTCCAATGAGCTATCATGAGCTTAATTTTGAGTTGAGGAAGGCCTCCAAAATTTTCCTGCAACAACACTCTGCATTTCTGCACCCTCATTCAACAAATTTTGACTAGTTTTGGGAAAATTAATTTTTGAGAAGGCAAATAAATTCCAATCAGAAAAAAAAAGGTATATTTGGAAATTCTACTTGAAGGGATTTCCAACGAGATATCCTGGGCCCAATTTGGACACCAGGAAGGCCTCCAAATGTGGTCTTCAAAAAGGTTTTTCTTCTGTGTTTTTGAGTATTTTTGCACACAGAAATTTTCCTAAACGTGTAGCGACCTGGACGCTACACTATTTTTTGGGACCTCCAAATGAAAAATGGCCACTACCAGCAGGTTTTTATTGATGAGGATATCAACCCTAGAAAGTTTCAGATATTTTGGAGGAGAACTGGTCCATCAAAAGCTCAAAAAAACATCAAAATTTCATGTTTCTGTCTCTAAAGCTACCTGGTCATTGCACGTTTACCAGTCTTGGGAGAACAGATTTTTGACAGGGAAAATGAGAACCATTTTGAAAAATGGAGGTAGTTTGAAAACTAGACTCAAAGGGATTTCCAATGAGGTATCATGGAGCTTATTTGGACACGGGGAAGGCACTCAAAATCAGCCTTGAACAGAGGTCAATTTTTCTGCCTGGACACTGCGTGTTTCACAAGAAAATTGTATTTTACACAGTCTTCAGAAATTTTTGAACTTTCACTCCAGTTTGACTTTTACTTTAGGAAATGAGGAATTTAATTATGTAAATGGTCAAGATGAATGTAAATATCATGTTTTTACCTTTACCTAGGGTAAATACATTAGGTAAGTCAACCATTTGAGATGTAATGAATCAGTTCATTAGAGATAGGAAAGAGTCACTTTTCTCATCCTACACTCTAGCTATCAGTTCAGATTTTTGTGTAATATCTCCCTCATCTCATGAATTCTACCCCTATAGATGAGTGGAGGTGGTTTTGAGGTCTATTTAGCTAAGATCTTCACAGGAGTCAAGGGTTGGAATCAGTTTCATTTTTCTTTGTGGATCAAGAAGACTTTGTATTCATTTTTGGCCAATAATACAAGAGTTGCAACTATATTTATGGGATACCTGTGGTAATAAATGTCCTTCATTGTTTCCTCTTTAGTTACATATGTGTGAATGTATTTTTCATTTCCTTTCCATTTCTATGATATGATATTTTATAAGTGTGAGATTCAGAATTCATGCTAGTCATGCTCTGTTTTGGATAACTGGTCATAGTTTGTTTCATGTCTTCTGTCTGAGAGAAATAGATCTCTTATGCTTCTCTTAGCATCCTTACAGTTTCAAAACCATTCCACAACCATTTCCTTCAAGTGATTGGCATTGGTTTCAGTTTCTATTGTGAGTTGCCTACATGTACGTCATTATGCCTACTCGAGGAAAGTGAGAGAAGAACTTCAGTAAGTATCCATCTCCTGGATTGGTTACACTGGAAGGATCATTTCACCTAATCAGAAATTGTGCAGTATATTAGAGTAGGTTGGTATCATTTTAGTTTTATTTTATTTTATTTTCAGTAAGTGTTGACATAATTCATCAAGGTGTGAAGCCCGAGGTGAAGGCCCTAAGGCTTTGATGATATGTTAATGTGGGTTGAAATTTGTAGTGTGTTTTCAGTTTCAATTTTAGTTTCATTTTACAGATTGGACTCCATGCCCAAAATAAAAAGGCACTGATCAACGAGTTCCCAAAGGTCTGTGATTCTAGACACCTCCTTCGGATCTATCTTCCCCAGTTGGAGCCGATGTTAGCACTGGTATTTGCATCCCACCCATCCCACCTTATTTTACTCTACTTTCACCTCATCTTTGTCATTATCAATGACCCTGCTTCATTTCTTAACTATTTTTTCCAAGGGTGCCCAAGTCATCATTGTTCACAAGCACTAAACCCAAATTTCCTCTCCCATTGAGCTATGGTTTGCTATGGAAACAAGACATTTGAGCAAAGGAGGCATAAGGTAGGTCATATCAGTAAGTATGAGGCCATTCCAACTCATAAGATCATGTCTCCATCATTTTTTTGAGAAGTCATTCCAAGAGTCAAGTCATTTGCCACTCATAGGATCAATTTTTATTCAAACTATGTTTCTAACCAAAAAAAGATTAATTTGACAAACGTGAGAGATTTTTTTGTCCATCATAGGTCAAGGAAGAAAAACCTCCTTCAGATTTTACACAGGTGTCATGGTTTTAGATAAATTTCTAAAACACAGATGCCACAGGAGAGTTGTTCCACTTCTGGAGTGATAAATAGACACAGATATATTTCCAATGAGCTATCATGAGCTCAATTTGGAGTTGAGGAAGGCCTCCAAATGTTGCCTGCAACAACACTCTGCATTTATGCACCCTCATTCAGCATATTTTGACCGATTTTGGGAAAATTAATTTTTGATAAGGAAAATCAACTCCAATCATAAAAAAATGTATATTTGGAAAGTAGACTTGAAGGGATTTCCAATGATATATTCTGGGCCCAATTTGGACACTAGGAATGCCTCCAAATGTGGTCTTCAAAAAGGTGTTGCTTCTGCATTTTTGATTATTTTTGCACACAGAAATTTTCCTAAACGCGTAGCGACCTGGACGCTACACTCTTTTTTGGGACCTCTAAATGAAAAATGGCCACTACCAGAAGGTTGTTATTGATTATGACATCAACCGTAGAAAGTTTAATATTTTTTGGAGGAGAACTGGTACATCAAAAGCTCAAAAAACCATCAAAATTTCATGTTTCTGCCTCTAAATCTGCCTGGTCACTTCGCGTTTACCAGTCTTGGGAGAACATGTTTTTGACAAGGAAAATGAGCACCATTTTGAAAACTGGAGGTAGTTTTAGAAACTATACTCAAAGGTATTTCCAATGAGCTATCATGGAGCTTATTGGGACTTCGCTAAGGCACTCAAAATCCGCCTTGAACAAAGGTCAATTTTTCTTCCTGGATGCTGCGCATTTCAGAAGAAAAATGTATTTTACACAGTCTTCAGAAATTTTTGAAGTTTCACTCCAATTTGACTTTTACTTTAGGAAATGAGGAATTTTCTTATGTAAATTGTCAAGATGAATGTAAATATCATGTTTTAATTTTACCTAGGGTAAATACATTAGGAAAGTCAACCATTTGAGGTGTAACGAATCAGTTCATTAGAGATAGGAATGAGTCACTTTTCTCATCCTACACTCTAGCTATCAGTTCAAATTTTTATGTAATATCTCCCTCATCCCATGAATTCGACCCCTATGGATGAGTGGAGGTGGTTTTGAGGTCTATTTAGCTCAGATATTCACAGGAGTCAAGGGTTGGAATCAGTTTCATTTTTCTTTGTGGATCAAGAAGACTTTGTATTCAGTTTTGGCCATTAATACAAGAGGAGTTGCAGATATAATTATGGGATACCTGTGGTATTAAATGTCCTTCATTTTTTCATCTTTAGTTACATATGTGAGAATGTATTGTTCATTTCCTTTCCATTTCTATGATATAATCTTTTATATATGTGAGATTTAGAATTCATGCTAGTCATGCTTTGTTTTGGATAACTGGTCATAGTTTGTTTCATGTCTTCTGTCTGAGAGAAATACATCTCTTATGCTTCTCTCAGCCTCCTTATAGTTTAAAACCATTCCAAAACCATTTCCTTCAAGTCATTGGCATTGTACCTTCCTTGCCCCATTGATCCCTGCACCCCTAACTCCATTTTCCCTGACCTAGCTTTCCTTGGCCAATTTCCTTTATCCATTGATTTACCCAACCAAACCAAAACAAAACAACCCTTGCATATCATACCTAGCCTAAAACCCTAATTTCTCCAACCCTCCTGGTTGTCACCCTTTTGGAGAGAGCCCTCTCCGTCTTGATAGGGCTAGATATCAAGTAAAAAGCTTGGTTTGTGGTTACCTCTATTGGGATTCCTTCCTCAGGCTTGGGAATCTGGTGGAGTGATAACAGAAGGTTATGGGTATACCATAAAGTGATATCAAAGTGTCAATTTTAGCATTGAGCCTACATCAACTAGAGACAAAGTACAAAGGAAATTCTTAAAATCATAGTTGGTTGAAAATTTGTAGAAGCCTAAAATTAGCCATGTTTTAGATTACCAATATGGCCATGGAGAGTTGGAGGAAAATAATGGTCAACTATATCAACTACCTAGTCAATTTGTGCATCATAGTGAACAACTAGAATTATTGTGGTAAATTCCATCAAAATTATACTATTTCAAATACCAAATCAAGTCATATTTATATTGGAATAACATAGTCTATGATTAAGTTCAATCAGATAATATATTTGTTAGCTCAACAGATAGTTGATTGGTTACTTGACTCAAATGATGGCCAACTATTTAGTTAACTCAATGAATGGTTGACTAGCTATTCGACCTAACTAAAGGTTGAATGGTTAATTAGCCCAACCAACAGTTGTTTTGTTAGTTACTCAACCAACGATTGACTAGTTCATTAGCCTAACCAATGGTTTACTATAATATTACATTGGTTGAGTTTAACATTATGGTTAAATAACTTGACCATTTGGTCAACTCATGTTTTTAGTTTGTAAAACCCATGGTTTAATCCCCAAATTGTAATGTATATATAAACACATGACACTCAAGTCGATGATCCAATACATGATATCTATGCTATTTAATTGGTTTATGTTAAGGCCAAAGTATATATGTGTATAAGTGTGTTTGTCCTATGGGATAGTGTATAGATGTGATTTTAAGGCCATAGTGCATGTTTGGTTAGGCTAGAGAGCTTGTGTGATAAAAGGACAATGAGTCTAGTAGATGTAATATGTAAAAAATTGAGATTAATAAAATAACACCATGGCTGCGGACCATGGGATAAGAAGAATATGAAGGGCTAGGAATCCACAAGAGGGAAAAGTGGGGGTTTGAAACTAAGACATTGTTCCTAAGCCAAATAACTATTACTAATACAATATTCCTAAAGTAACTTTCTGGGATGATGTAAAAATATATAGTAACATTATAATATATTTTAATGTAATATTAGTTATCCTAAGCTATATATAAAAGGTAAATATGGCATTTCACATTATCAATGCTACTCATGAGACTATTGTGTCTTCCCTAAGGAGAGAAATATGAAGACTAGCTACTATACCCTAAGGATATTTGGTGGATCTAGGTACTAGTGCACTTCTCCTTGGGTTGCTTTAGGGAAGGAGAGAGCCCTAAAGAGAGTAGTGTAGGTATAGGTGTCCTTGTGTGGGGTGTGGAGGGTACCTGAAATATCCTGAGGGTATCTAAAACTCCTAGCAGTCATAGGATTTGGAGATTCCTTAACGAGCCTAAGTTGTAATCCCTAGAAGGATAATGGCATATTTCGATGGATTGTGGGTGCAACAAAGGGGGTGCACTACCATGGATTCAATAGTTTGATGGAGGATGAGAGATTTTAACTTGGAATATCATTAAGGTTTTTCACCTTGGCCTGGAATATCATTAGGGTTTTTCAGCTCGACCTTGGTTTTGTTTGGTAATTGTTATGTACCATAGCTAGCTTTAGGAAATCCTTTTCTTGGTGGAGTAATGGCCTTGGCTTGGTGGTGACCCACTATTGAGAGAGTAGGAGTAATAGATTGTATGTAAAGGAGAAAGGTATAAGGTCTACAACCAATTGGTGCTCATTAAATGATAAGTGCTTTTAGTTATGCATTATTTTCCCTAAATGCTATGTACACTTTGATATATATATATATATATATATATATATATATATATATACAATTTTATGGTTTATATCTTTTGTACCTATTTTTATTATGTTTTTCCGGTCATATCATATATAGTTATGGCATAGAGACAAAAATCAACTATAATGTCCCTTAATTGGGTGGATGGGTGTGTTACAAAGTGGTAGAAGAACCCATATTGCAACATTGTGCTTGCATGGGCCAAACATAGAGAATAAAGGAGTGTTAGCATGTTTTTATACTATTTTATGAAATCACTTAGTCAAGTGTATCTCCTTAGAACATACAAATTGCAAGACTTGTTAAAGATGGGCTTATCAATGAGGCCCCAAAACTCTCCATGGAAAATCCTTCAAAGGAATGTCATTTCTTGAAATTTTTGCCTTACAAAGTTATATTCACAATGGTGAAAGTAATAAAGTATTGTGTTTGCTTATAAAATAGGGTTTGAGTGAAACCATACTTGATTATAGTTTTTGGTACTCTTTCCTCTTGTGTTAGCTTAAGGGTTATTAGAATGAGTTAGGGTGGGATTTGCAAGTGATTGAAATTTTTGTCCACTTGGATATGGTGGTTTGGGAAGTTATGATTACTAGGCATGCAAAAAATGAATAGAGAGTTGAGACCTTGAGGTCACTTTTACAAATGAAGGAAGATGCTTTGCCATCAGCATGAAAACTTAATATGAAACCCACATTATCATTGCCTCAATAAATTCCTTAGTGAAAGCCAAAAGTTATGTAGAGGAATTGAAAACTTCGTGTAAATATGGTTGAATGAAAGAGGAATTGAATATTCTACAATCCATGGATGGGAGATATCTATAGAACATGTTTGTCAAATGTATTCAAGATGTGGAAGTATGATAGGTTCCTGTATAGTTTTCAATTAGATTCCTATGAGACATGTGATTTCATATAATATGCATATTATATCTTGGGACAAACATGGTGTTGGGAAGGAGACCTTAGCACTAATTTATCAAATGAAGAAAAGGGAATTTAAGCACAATCATTCCACTTTTACTACCATTTTTCCAATTTGTGTTAGTATGGAAACTAGAAAACATAATGTGGAGGTCCATGAAGAGATAATTAGAAAATGTTTTATTATGATTTGTTTATGAAAATTAAGCTTGTTGGTATATATTCCTGATGTGGTTGTATATATTTTGCATGCAACACGTTTGATGAAATTTCCAAATGGAATGTGGTGACATGGACTGCTCTCTTGGTTTTGTTTTGTGTATTACAATGTCATGATATTTTAGATAATTATTTGATCTGATTTGATTGATAAGAGGATTTAATGTTTATCAATATAGATCATCTAGATTAATTTAGTTACAATATTTAGTATTGATCCCCTTTCAAATATAGACAATGATACAACCTAAATTTGCTTGGCTTCCAATGATGAAAACTCTCCTTGAAAGGATTTGAACAGATATCAAAAACCAAACCATGTTATCTAGATCATTCCACAACCAAAAAACCTTAGAGGTTTCATATTCCTCAACATCTTGTGCCCATTCTACCACAAACCTTTTCTTAGATAAAATCAAATTCCTTCAGGTTGTAATGAACAATCTCAAGCTTAGAAAATCTAGTAGCCTTTGCACATGATTTTTCAATATGTGAAAATGTGACATATTTTGTTCAAGATACATCATCGACTCGATTACTTCCTTTCTCGTTAAGAAGAACCATAAAAAACAACCCAGTTAAATATTTCACATAGCCAAGTTGAGTCATTTAAAGGCCATAATTGGGAATCATAATTGGTTGACCTATCCATTCTTCCATTGTATTATAGTTAATATGTCCATAGTTAGAGACTAGCTTTAAATATATGAATTTTATTCCTCTTAACTTAATACACATATTTCTAGTGTCAAGTGTTCCCTAGCACCGACTTTGAAGGTCAATTGCATAAATATCAAAATGTGGTGGCATATTTAATTAAACCATACCAAAATTAAAATAGATTTGTTACTTAATGTTTGGCAAGGATAAGAAGATGGGTTTGGATTCAAATGTCTTTTTTCATTTATGTCATAAGTAACATTGCAACCAAAAATTGGAAGTGTGGTCTTCACAAGCTCAACATCATACCCAACACTTTTAATGTGCAATACCTTTGATGAGAGTTATGCATATTCTTGGTCTGACTCACATACAAGTCTTTGTGTCACTGGTTATTTATCATGAGTGCCAAATCATGGGTTTTATTGCCTTAGTGACTTTCTATTTGAAAACAAGGATCCCTTTGGGTGAATGAACATTGTCCAGGGGTAGAAATGTAGCCTCATTTGAAATTTGGTTGCCATACCTTTGAAAAATAATAGACCGTGGTTCTATGTGGATGAAGGATTTATTAATTCTACATTTAAAACAATACCTTTTATTTACATTCCAAATATGAATATCCACCAACACAAATAACATAAGTATCATAAATGGGAGATCCATATGAATGTATATTATATGATCTATGACTTCTTTGCTCAAACTTTAAATTAATGATTCCATAATCCACATAAGCAAGAGGGAAAAACAAACTTGTTTAGCCTTATTGGTTTTTTTTCAATGCAATGATATCACCCTCTAGGAAATAAAAAATAGCATGATAATTATTTTCCTATACAATTGCACTAACTAATCTTCTAGGGAAATGAAAACAACCAACTCTCTTCCACTTACATTAAGTTCTTTAGGTAGGCTACAAAGTTGGTAGAAAGCTACTCTTTTGTGCTAGAAGTATCTTGATATTTGTCATCCTAATCCAGTTTTTTATTATACAAGACAAAAAGGCTTGTATCCCTAAGGAATTTCCAATCTATGTAGTGCTCATCATGCCAATCATCTTTACTCAAATTTTCCTTGATATCTGAAGTAAATACCTGGTGTTTGGTAGAAATCAATATTTATGTATGGATGGGAGTGCTCATTGATTGTTTACATGCTACCTTATCTTTATCAATGCTAAAAATTTTAGCTAAGCACTAATTAATCTTTGGATCTTGGGTTTCACAAAGTTGTCATTCTTTCAAGAATTGTGTTTTCACCTTTACACTAGTCTCTTTCAATTATGCATGGTTCATGATTATTATTTGTCACAATATCAAGGGATATGGAAAGAAGAAAATTGGGACCTTTCTTTGCTTGTAATATTTTTGGCTTAATTTATCTAAGTTTTAGATAGAGCGAGGTGTTGGTGTCCAAGTGTGAATGATAATTTATTCAACCCTTTCCCACATTAATTATCAATCCAGGATGCATTTGTTTATTGCAAGGCTAACATGAAAAACATATGCAGATGACAATTACACAATTTTGTATCAATCATGAATTCAATAAACTATGTAAAACAAAATCTCATTGTAACAACAATGAAATGATAGTAGAAATCAATTATAAAATAACGACTAAAATCACAACATTAAGATTCACAACATTTGCATTAAACTATCACAGCGAATAAAAGAAAGACATGATGCAATAAAGGAAACTAATCACACAGATTAACTAGACAACACCTTGTCAGGAGAGCGGGCCCACCTCCCTGATCAGGGCTGTCATACAATCACAAACTCATGAAAAGGTTAGAAAGATGAATTTCATTAACTTGAACAATAATACTATTACAGATTCTCAATTCTCTCCTCAACCAACCCCCGCTGCTCCACAACTCTGTAACCTCTCTTATACAAATAATTACAATAATAGTTCATGAAATTACGACAATTGTTGCCTACATTTACATAGTGGTTATGATAGACAAAACTGAATGCAAAAGATAGTAGAGGAATAAATCTGAAGTTGTTCCACTGTTGCAATGTTGTCCCAAGATAGCGCTACAACTTGATGGCTTTCCTTGGAATTGCGAACTTGGTCATATGACCTCCGAATTTGCAAGAATAACGAAATTAGCAAGATGTTTTGGTAATAATCCCCGTGACTATGCTTCATTGACTAAATAATCCATAAAGACATGAAAAGGGGTATACCTGTGCACTTTAGGACATAAATTGAATGTTAATGATACAAACGAAGAAGGGAAATATGATAAAAAGGTAGGAAAAGATGTGCAAGTTTAGGTCCCGACATCTCCCCCCATCTAGTCTTTCTACATGTCCTCATGCAGCTCGTTGCCTACACAATTACGGGTTAGAGCGACTGTGATAAACGTGAAGCTGAGAAAGATCATATATCCTAGCCATTTATGTTCCTGGAGGTTTGTACCCATCTATCATAAGGACTTCCTTCCATTAATCATTTTTCACATTGTAGGCTGGAGTGTACTGATCCACTAGCAACCAGATGATGGGAAACTGGAACCTCAAACCCATCCACCGAACCCCACAGGTGTGTATACAGGCAACATAACGTGGCAGCCTTTCTAATTTCCGTGCAAAGTTAGGGGCCCCAAAAGGTTCCCAGATTATAACAATTGACGATGACAACATCAATATTTTCTGGTTGTTGTCCCAAGCCTCATTTTGACAAGTGACCACTTGTTTTGTACATAAATTAGTGCACCATTTCTGTGTTTCCAACATCTGTACTTTACATCCCTCAAGCTTTAAAAAGGTGTCATGCTTATTATAAATATTTATAGACTAACCATTTTCCCTCCGAAGGAAAAGTGGCTTCGTGGCTTGATTTTCTCCAAATGTGTCAAAGGCCTTCTTCCATTTAACCTGATTGATTGTATAGGAAGTAAAGGATCTCAATTGAACATCTCCCACAAACGGAACTGGATTGAATGTTTGATCGTTACTTAGGAAGTAATCGTGCATATACATTTCACACATCAAGTGTTGATTCAAGACATCATGAATTCTTAAGATGCGCAAAAATTGTATAGAGTCTTCTATCTCGTGACTTACCTCATGACGAATGCTTTCTAGACAGAAGAAAATATATTTCTTATGAAGAAACAAAGCATAGCTATGAGCAAGGGGTTGGAAATCCATTACCTGTTGTGCCAAGGTGAACATTTATTCTTTATCAACCTTCAATACCTGCTCCTCCAAGTTCTCGATTTTCTTCCATTGTTTCTCCCGCTTTTACTTCTCTCTGTCCATCTGGTCTATATAACCAGTGATGGTTTGTGCAGCCTGATTGCAAATCATTTTTACTTCTTCCTGGTGGGCCTTCAAAGTGATTGTTCCCTGTTGGAGACATGACACAATAGCCTGCCATTTTTGAATATCGGTGGCTAAAAATAACTCTCAGGCTTCAAATAAATACTCAATAGGCTTGGTTTGTGCAGTGGCAGACGTTGTAGGAAGATCCTCTATCTTAACTGCTGATGAGATGGCCTCAGCCTTGGATTTGCAGCCTTTTTCCTGTATCTCCTTACTTTCTTCTATAAGCGCAGTACCTTCTTTCTCAATTTACAATTGTCTATCTTTAATTGCATGGCTTCATTAAATTGGAGTTGGTACCTTTATTTAAGAGGGGGTCTCCTTTTTTCACATTGTTCTATGATATCCTGTTTGGCAGCAACTTCTTTTGCTAGTCCTGAAGCTGGTGCAAGATTTGGTGAATTATTGTCAACAAACATGTCGATCGACTCCTCCTTTACCCTGACTTCTTTGATTTGTTCCTCCATTTGGGAAGTGACCTCTTCATTTCCCTTTTCTGGCTCAAGAATTTATGCGGTCGTCTGTGTAGCGTCCTTGACATCCTTCCCTTGCATCTGTTCTACAACAAAGCCATCTCGTAATTGTCCAAGAA
Source organism: Pinus albicaulis (assembly GCA_034641835.2). Lineage (NCBI taxonomy): Eukaryota > Viridiplantae > Streptophyta > Pinopsida > Pinales > Pinaceae > Pinus > Pinus albicaulis. The sequence continues at coordinate 1,010,358,457 of CM076579.1, forward strand.
TTTTTTTTGACCCTTGCGAGTCAGTTTTACAAGATTATTTTCTTCTGGTGACCCTGGAGGGGTGGCATCGACCATTATTTCTTCAACCCAATCTCCAGTCGACATAGTTTCTTGTATATCACACTTCCAGTTTTCTTTGTTTGTGTACCAACGAGCATTGGCTCCTGACTAAGTGTACCAGCCATTATACCCAAAACCGTTCCAACAAATTCTAAAATTGGGAGAATAGCTCTTTCTTCCACCAAGTGTCGGAACTTGACCTACCGCATGGAACATGACCACCCAACGGGAGAAATTTTGGAATGGTTAATTTGTCTAATAACCCTTAATTTCGAAAAAATAAAAAATGGGTGGTTTTTTATATAAAAATCAAAAACATATATGGGTGGGGGGGCAGGTTGCCACCCCCACCACCCCCCAATGGTCTGCATACCATATATATTATAAAATATATGGTGTCGGGTGGTAAAACCCTACCACCATTGGAGTTGTTGCATTACAAGGCCACGGTTGGGTTGACGTCGCGTGGAGCGGACCCCGCCCAACGAACTATATAACAAAACCACGACAACGTATATATATATATAATATAAAAAAACAAGACTAGTGGGAGTCGAACCCACGGCTGATAGCTCTATAGGCCCCGGCCACGCGGTGGTCCGACAAACAATTTCTGCCACAAAACCATTAACGGTGTTGACCACTAATCAAACCATCGGCCCACAAAACATGGCGGCCTTACCTCCACCAACGATTAAGTCATAACCGTTGCATGCTCAACGTGCCATAAAATAGTAAACGACACACCAAGTATGGAGGGGCAGGATTTGATCCCCTGACCTAGGGTAACCAACATTTGACTTTTCCAATGAGCCAACGGTTCAACTTTGATAACTCTGCCAAAAAAATTATATTTAAACTCGCATTGCGCCAGTCGATAGGGAGGCTGAACAAAACCGGAAAATAGAGCAGTGGATGGAGAGTGGACTTGTGGAACTATTCCCAGTCAGAGGAGTGGAACAATAACGCAGAAGAATCAATTGATGCCAAAAAGATTCCTTGGGAGGTAAATTTTTACAGTGTTAGAATGTTATCAAGTTTATAGTCATTTTTCTCAGGATTTCACAGGGAGTGCCATGGTGAAGCTAGATTCACTATCTGAGCAACAGAATTCCAGATGCCCCACAACGATGAATCTTTGAAGAATATTGAGGAATCTAAAAGATTCCCTTGGAAGCTAAATTTTTCCAGCGTCGAAATATGTTGACTTTATATTCATTTTTGTCATAATTTTGCAAGGAGGATGATGGAGAGATCAGACTCATCATTTGAGTAGCATATCTCGATTCAACCAATGGAGAGGAATCTTTATGGAATATGGGGAATCTAAAAGATTCCTTAAGGCCTATATTATGACGATGTTATAATTTGACAAGTTGACAGTCTATTTTACACCACTTATCGCCATATTCAGTGGTGCAATCCATTTCAACAAATGAGCTTTTCGTTTTTTGACCATCTTCGAAAGTGGAGGTATATCATGAAGTTATGTATTGATTTTCTTCTGATTTCTTGAGATGATGTCTTATTGTTGGGATACTTTTGTAACATTATGTTGAGGGATACTTTTGGCCAAATTACTGTGATATTTTATTAGCTTGTCATGTTGAAGGAAGACCCATTTTGAGTGAGAGTTCTTGTAGGGAGAACGTCTCGTGGAGAGACATGCCACTATTTTTTAGGGTATATGTCCTTTTTATGACAAATAAAATACCATGTACATCATCATCATTAGCAACAATTAATGAAGTGCCCTCCACTATCTTGACACCAAGCCCGAAGATGTACCTAACAATGGGTGAATTCGACTATCAAATGTGTCATGTTCTTGATTTGATGATCATAATTATGTTTCCTCTTGTTTAAGCATGCACATGTGTTTTTTAATGCTCATTTAAATGAAATTCTATTAACATAACATAAGTAAAAGATGTCGGATAATTCTGGTAGCTAAATAAATTCAGATCAAGTTTGGTATCAGGGTGGTCTTCTCGCTGATGTGAATTACGAGTGTGAACGATCGAATGTGAAACAATGGAGGATAAAAAATAAATGTATGAGGCCTCCCTAAGGATGTCCAAAATGGTGGACATAATGTATGAAGCTTATGATAAGAGAGTTTAGGAACGGGAGAAAGAAAGAGTAGAGGAAGATGATCCATATACCCCCTGGAGTGAACATGCATCTTCTTCATCGTCTTCTCATCATTTGAATGAGGAAGTCAACCAAAGCCGTCAAGCAGAGAATGTTGAATTCAAGAGGATTCTACGAGAACAGAAAGAGGAGAAACAAAGATGAAACTTCAACTACAGGCCACGGAAGAGGCCTTAGAGGAGTTGAAGCACAATCAAGGCTTAGAGAAGCCCTCATCGTCTATTTCATAATCGACAGTTGGGGTAAATAATGTTGATTGTTCTTCGGTTTCATCTTCACATGATATTATTTATGTTGGAAATGTGGAGGTACCCATGTCAGGAACTGGCATGAAACTTCTTACCAAGATGGGATATAAAGGAGGATGACTTGGTGTTAATGGCCAAGGCATGACTCAGCCATTGGAGGTCGTGCAAACACCTTGATTCGCAGGTTTGGGATACATCGAAGAAGAGTGCTCAAAGGTGTCAAAATATTCCAAGACATTGTTAGAACCGTCGAGGAAAGAGAATGATGAGAACACTTCACCATCATCCCATGACAGTGCACATTGTAGAGGAAGAGTTGAGGCAAAATCTCATCGCCATAATTGCACCAGAGACGGCCAAGAGAGGTATAACAAGTCTCATTATTCTAAAGTTCATTTTGATTACAAGCATGTTGCTAATAATGAACGAAAATCATGGCGTAGAAAACTTTGTAGTTTTTGTGGTTTACATAACCATGTGGTTGTTGAGTGTTGGAAGATAATGGAAGCACAAAAGAGGATGAGGCATGAAAGGACTTCTCCACAACACGGAAGGAAGAAAGTTAAGAAAGTCTAGAGGAAGAAGACTTATTGCAGTCATTGTGATAGAGGTGGTCATCAAAGCGCCACATGTTGGGAGCTCCATCCAAAGCAGCGTCTCAAGGACAAAGAATCTATGCATGAACTAGTTGAAAATTGTGTTCAACAAACGAATCCACCACATTCATGGTGGTCTTCTTTATTAAGTAAAAGATGGTTTTACTAAACACAATATTTTGTCATGGTCGTATTTTGTAAATCATGTGTTTCAATTTAAAATGTAAAGGTGATGATGTGTTTTCCATCGCTTGTTAAAGCCTACAATGATGTTTTTACCTTGTATTGATAGTTGGGGTATTGTTTCCATTTTGATGTAAACTTGACCACAGAGTGTGTGTTATAAACTCGTGGCAAGTATGGGATTCTTGGGTCAATATTGGTCATGTAATAGCACATGTAATTTGTAAATCTTGTACTACAGGTTTGCAGAGGATGATGGTGTCATCTCATCGCTTATGGCTCCAAAGAACAAAGGTGATGGAGAAGGAAGGGTGACTTGTCAGGACACTTGTGGTGCAGACAATGTACACAATAGTTGCATATTATGTTCATGATTTTGGAGGACCAAAAGCTATTCAGTGGGGAGGAATGCTTCGAGTGGATCCAAAGACACTCAAAATTCAAAGAGGACTTATAATAGCTCAAAATTCAAAGTGGTCAGAATGCTCCCAAACCAGGACCAGATCGAAGTACTTGTCACCATGATTCCAACGGTGCAAATGGCACTCCAATCAGAGTTCGTATGGAGGAGATAGGGTTGGTCAATTTTTTGGTAAAAGTGGGCATGTGGGCTAGGATTAATAATCCCTTAATTTCGACAAAATAAAAAACGGGTAGTTTGTTATATGAAAATAAAAACTATATATATATGTGGGGGGATGGGCTGCCACCCTTGCCACCCCCAAAGGTCCGCATACCATATATATTATAAAATATTTGGTGGCGAGTGGTCAAACCCTGCCACCACCGGAGTCGTTACATTACAAGGCCATGATTGGGTCGGGATCGCGTGGAGTGGACCCCGTTATTTTTGTTGTCATAATGGGTTTTAGAACACCTTGTTACTCTTCATGTAATCAACTATGAATATAGTCCATTTTTTTAGTTCCTTAATAAAACAATTATTTTTCTAGTTTCATTGGTAACTTATGACCATAAATGAGTCTTCATTACTTTTCTTATTAAGAATCTAAATAAGAAAACATTTTTTTCTACTTCCATGACCAACTCACAATTAAAAGTAAATCTTTATTATTATTATGTAGTAAAATTGACAATATTTTCTAGTTCTAACTCAAAAACATAAATCTAAATTTAGCCTAAACCTGACTTGTAAAGTGAAAGCATGAAAGCATCCCCTCATACTAAGTTGTAAGGTGTCTCTCAACATAATGATGCATCTTATTAATTGAAGTAACAGATAGATGTATGGATGGGCAAGTTTACCACTAAAGTTGTGTTTGCACATATAAGGCCATAGAGTGTTGTGTAAGAACTTTCAAATAATAGAGTATATATACACTTTTTGTATGGTTGTGTATAAGTTTTATGTAGATGCAATTCAAGCATATAGGCTTCCTTCAATTGATAGAGTTTGTATCAAAGTAATTTTTTCCTCTACTCTTGCATTATATGTGTCATAAGTATAATTTGAACTCAACTTCAAAACAAATATGGAGTGCTTACGTTAAATATATATATTTATACTTAATTGGCATTACAAAAAATTAGTTGAGCAATGAACCAATATGCAATAGAATCCAATGTACCAACAATTAAGAGGAAGGAACATAAGTGTCTTGTACCAAAAATCATGCCCGACAAATCTTACATAACTAATCTAATGTGAATGAATAAAGAGAAGTGAAAAAAATTCCAAGTGATTTTCAAGTTTTCAATTACTCAACATTCCATGAAACATGGATGAATTCGCTAATAGTAACATAAAAGACACCATAAATGAAGGAGATGTTTTAATGTTACGATAGATACTCATAGTAGTGCCTTGAATTATTAGTGTAGTTTATCATTATAATTTATTGACAAATTTTGAATTAATCTAAAACACTAAATGTTGCTACATTTAGTTAAGATGCTACCAATATTTCCTTTGAATTACAATATAATTAAGAATAAAACAACAAAAGTTTTATCTAATTATTTCTTATTCATCATTTTCAAAATTCATTACCAAAATTTATTGGGAAGTCAAAATAAAAGTATTAAACCATGATTCATGTTTGAGTGAAGCTAATTTATCTCCTAATGTAAATCTCCACCACTTGGCATACATAAAGGTATCACACACTACTTTGGAAAAGAAAAAATGTATAAGATCCATGAAATATTGATGGGTGTGTTAGATTTTAGAGGTACTAGCAAACATTCTAATCTTCTAACATATAGAATTATAAAGAAGATTTTAGGTTAGGCATGCCAAATTCCAACAATAGTTTATATAATGGGTAGTTACAGCAATATACAGTTCCACTTATTTTCATTGATGAAAGCTCTAAATTAATGATTTTTGGTTACTGGTATGTTCATCACCAAGTCTAGGTCACAAAGGTCTTGTAGCTAACCTTTAGTTGCAATATCCACATGTCATAACAGACTTGTTCGTAACATTTAAAATTGTGATCCATCTCATTGCAAAGCTAACCCCTCCATCCCTTTCATTGTCTTACACAATTTGATATTTTTTACCAATACATTGTAACTTTCATATTTTTAAAACCTCCTCACCCCTAACTTCATATATAAGGCTTTAAGAATTGATGAGTGATTACAATTTAGATGTGATATAGTCCATGTATTTGTCACATTGAAATTTTCGCAATATTATTCTAAACTAATAAAAATAATTATTCAACAAATTATAAAGAACCTACAAACTCAATAATTATAATTTATAGGTTATATTTTCTATATATATATATCTAGTATTGAAAATTCTGCAATGCAATTTTAAAATATAAAAATAAAAATTCATAGAAACCTGCAATGTTTATACTCTTTAATTTTTTATCCATTTAAAATAAAACATATAATTACTCTAAAATATCAAACTTATGCATATTTCATATAATTGTCATCCAATCTATCTTCAAATATTTTTCTTATTCAAAACATTTATTTATTTATCCAATCTTATATCTTCTTAATAGCAATGATTTCAATATTATTTGTTAGATTTTCACAATATCCACTGTGCATATTCAATAACTTTTGGGAGTTATGTAACTTTTTATTTTTTCATGTTAACCATGTTAAAATAGTTCACCTTTTTAGGATAAATTTAAAATAACAACAATGATGATGACTTATAAAATTTTCACAATATCCACTGCATATTCAATAACTAACTTTTGAGAATTATGCACCTTTTTCATGTTGACCATGTTAAAACAGCCCACTTTTTTTGGGATAAATTTAAAATAATAATGATGAAGATTTATAAAATTTTCACAATATCCACTCCATATTCAATAAATTTTGAGAATTTAAGTAACTTTTGAGAATTATGTACTTTTTTTATTTTTATTTTTTCAAGTTAACCATGTTAAAATAGCTCAATTTTTTAACCATGTTAAAAAAATAATAATAATGATTTATAAATATTTGAAATTTAATTTATGAATTTGTAATAAATATCAGGTTTTAATAATAAAATATATTTACTCATTACACCATTATGTATGAAAATTAAACGAAATTAAGCAATTCACTTTTCACAGTTGTTTTAAAACATTTTATTATGGAGAAATATTCAACTTGTGCTTTCACAAGTTATTAAAAGTGTAATTAAAGAATCTGAGAATTGAAGTAATTGTATTGGATAGAACCGATATGTAATGTCAGAACTTCATTCATAGTATAATTTATGCCAGTGAAGTGTATATATTGTAAATTCAATAAAGGAAAATACAAGACAGGCTGAACTTTTACTTATTTGATTCAATGCGAAATTATAATTCAAAACCGTAAGCACCAGAATAACAGTAGAATTTTGAAAGTTAAACTATTTTCAGAAAACCTACATCTAAACCAAACATTTTGATTTATCCACAGACAAGCATTGCCCTTTAAAAAAATTTGTCAAAATCTTTGAAGTAATGGAGGTTGTTGATCGCCCGGATGCGGGTGATTTTTAATGGTTTGATGGTGGTGGGCCTCGATGGCGACATCTGGCCAGGCCACCTGCCTACACCAGATCGCAGTACCTCCACCTTAAATACCCTCGAGGTAATGCGTTATGCACTCCACATTCGCTCGCTCAACATTTACTCTACCTACTCGACGCATTCAACGGAGACGCATCCCCCTGTTCGTCATTCCTTTGCCTTAGCCTTCAATCTGCCTCGGCTTCTAAGCTCCAGTCCGTCGCTTCACTTCTGTCTCAGTTTTGCCTCCCAGTCCACCAGAGTAGCAGGCACTCCATCTCCTTGCAGCAAAGCTGGTCCTTCAGCTCTTCATAGCTTCCATTCTCTGTCTTCGCCAGTCATCACCACTCGGAATTCGTCTCAACTCTTTGCTCAACCCTCTTCGTCCACTCGCTCTACTTCCCTCTCATCTCACTCTGTGTCTCTGTCTCCTAGCTCAGACTCTCGGTGCTCTCTCTTCGCCTTCAGCAAGCAAATAATGTCACGTCAACACCGTATGAGGTGCAGAAGGGGTGGAAGAGGAAGGGGGGGTGGTGGAAAGGGTGGCGGTGGCTCTCGTCTGCCCCATTCTGTCCATGACGACTGAACCTACCAGCCTTCGGCCAGCAATGAAGCCCGCTTCATCTTCAACAACACCATGGATAAGCCGTGAGTCACAGTAACAATTTCGGTAGTTTTTCAGGAGGATCAGTCTGGTGAATTCGCCTCTGGTTCCAAAAAACGCAAAAGGAAGTCTACCATTTCTATTATGCCTCCTCCGGTTACCAAAAAATCTGCAGCTATCCCAGTTAAATCTCACTCGCAGACTTCTTACAGCGCAGGCACAGGCAACAGTAGCTCAGCGTGTGTGGATAAGGATTTGAAGAATACAAGCTCTCCCTCCTCTTCTGAGAACTCAGCCCAGCATTCCAAAAAATATGAGGACGACATGGAGGATGACTACAGTTGCCCAATTGTGGAAGAGATTCCTCCCCACATTCACAACTAGCCTGATGACACGTCTTCTTCCTCTTTTTTTGGGATTTTTGTCAATGAATTGTTGTAAGTTAGGACACGTTGAATGTATTAATTTAAGCAGTAACAGTTTCTTCTGCAAATTCAATTTTTTGGGAAAATTTCTGCATGCTGGTTTCCTGTTTAAGGGCAGCACTTTTTGGGTCGGTTTCCCGGTTCTAGGCAGCCTATACTATGTTTTTTTTACTATGCTTCCCTCTGGAGTTGGATAGTTTTGCAACCCTGGAGGTGAATCTTGCTCTGTATATTATGTTCCATATTAATAGATTAAACCAACTTAGAAAAAAAAAATGGAGGTTGTTGATCAACATTTTTTTCCTGTATCTTGGTTATTCCCAATGCCTTGAACATTAATCCCAGGAAGACTTCAAGTTGATTTCAATTTAAAAAGTTGAAGGGTGGAAAATTTTCCTCTCAATTGGTGGCATTGAAAAATGACGTTGGAAGATTATGGGGCTATGGGATATACATCAGTAGATATTGATTATCAATGCCCAAATGGAAGAGGGAAGAGCTACAATGAGGCAATTGTCTATAAAGAATGCAATAAAATAAAATAAAATTACAAGACAATCATGCCATAAAAGATAATAAAGATGAAACACAAATAGTATCAACCAGGGCCACTTACTAATTAAATTGTGTTGGAAAATTGTAGTGCAACTATTTAAGTACATAACCAATAACAAAAGAGCGCACATTAGGATCTTGAGATTAAAAAAATGCAATTGAGTAACCATAATGCTATTCTCTATATGATTCTTCTTCAGAGAGTTGAACCCATCCTCGAACATCTTAGAATGTTGGCAAGATCCCATGTTCCTTAAGGCACCTTGAACGCTCTTCTGTAACATGTATAGTGAAGAGAAGAAATTCATTGTGTTAGACAAATGTTATGGCAGTGCTAAGTATAGCAATGCAAAACAAATTAAACAGTATCCTGCAAACTCAAAATGTCTCTCATTTAATAAATTCTGCTACATTAGATTGAAATACTTGAAGTAATGGAGGCTGTTGATCAACATTTTTTCCTGTATCTCGGTTATTCCCGATGCCTTGAACATTAATCCCAAAAAGACTTCAAGTTGATTTCCATTTAAGAAGCTGAAGGGTGGAAATATTTCCTCTCTATTGGTGGCATTGAAAAATGCAGTTGGAAGATTATGGGGCTATGGGGCAGACATCAATAGATATTGATTATCAATGCCCAAAGGGAAGAGGGGAGAGATACAATGACGAAATTTTCAGTAAAGAATGCAATACAATAAAATAAAATTACAAGACAATTCATGCCATAAAAGATAATAAATATGAAGCACAGATAGTATCAACCAGAGCCACTTACCAATTCAGTTGTGCTGGGAAATTGAGCTGCAACTAGCTAAGTACAGAACCAATAACAAAAGAGCATACCTTAGGATCTTGAGATTAAAAAAATGCAATTGAGGATCCATATTACTCTTCTTTGTATGATTCTTCTTCGGAGAGTTGAACCCATTCTCGAACATCTTAGAATGCTAGCAAGATCCCATGTTCCCTTAAGGCACCTTGAACGCTCTTCTGTAACATGTCTAGTGAAGAGAAGCAATTCATCGTGTTAGAAAAATGTTATGGAAGTGCTAAGTATAGCAATGCATAACAAATTAAACAGTATCCTACAAACTCAAAATGTCTCTCATTTAATAAATTCTACATCAATCAACCATATATAATAAATTATAAATCATTTGCAAATTCTGAATAAATCTGACAAGATGAATGCCGCCAGTATACCTGTCAGTATTTCCTTTAAATTACCTTGGAAGGTAATTTAAGAACAGGAAAAGAGAGAGTTTCGTATGATTATTTCTTGTTCATCATTAACTGAATTCATTACCAAAATTTACTGGGGAAGTGAAAATTAAAAAATGAAACCATGATTGCAATTTAAACATAATTTGATTTACATGGTAGTGGTAACCTGTAGTATCTGGTAAGAAAGGTATTGCAAAACACATTTGGGAAAAAAAAAATGAGAAAATCCATGAAAAAGTAGAGATGGGTATGAATGCCGCCAATATACCTGTCAGTATTTCCTTTAAATTATCTAGGAAGGTAATTTAAGAACAGTCAAAGAGAGAGTTTCATCTGATTATTTCTTGTTCATCATTAACTGAATTCATTACCAAAATTTACTGGGGAAGTAAAAATTTAAAAATGAAACCATGATTGAAATTTCAAATTAATTTGATTTATGGTAGTGGTAACCTGAAGTATCTGGTAAGAAAGGTATTGCAAAACACATTTGGAAAAAAAAAATGAGAATATCCATGAAAAAGAGGAGATGGGTATGTTTAAATCAAAGGTACCTACAAACATTCTAATTAGCTGAACGTTGAGTATGAAAAAAATTTATGTTATGCAAGCCAAAATAAGGGAAAAATCCAGCAGGAACCTAGATGGTGGACTCACAACAACTCCAAAAACGATCAAAGTTTCATAAAAAAATACAGGCACAGGATGGCTATCCGACAAAGAAAAAATGCCAGAGCTTGAACCGATTTTAAATGCAAAGGAATACAGGATAAGAATGACTGGTCTCTGCAACAGCCCAATAATAGATGTCAGTAATCATAGGCAAGATATAATGACCAGATAGAACCAATGAGCGTGAACAATTTTGACAAAAAATCAAGATGTGTTGGGCAGCATAGGGAAATCATGATTGATCAGGAAGACAATTCCAGGAGAGTAGAGGAATATAGAATGGCTCATCAGTCAAATCTCAATAACAAATACCAGTAATTGGAGGCAACAGATGATTACTGGATACAACAAGCAGAAAAAATTTCCACAAAAAATCAAGATTTGTTTGGAGACACAGGACAAGAATTATTGATGAGGCCAATAGTTCCATGAGAGCAAAGGTTTAAAATCCATGGACATGACCTCGCAACAGGGATACAACACAAGATGTCCATATTTCTTTTTCTGGCAGGACATGAGAAGCTGTCAATTTAGCGTCTGCTTATTTAAGGATTTAGTCAGTTCAGTGTAGTCAATATATTTTAATGTTAGAATTTTAGCCACAAGGATTTAGTCAATTCAGTGCAGTCAATATTTTTAAATGTTAGAATTGTAGCCACATGAGTCACATTAGTACTTATGTACGTGATCAGTTACTCTGATTAACATATAAGAATGCATATATGTGACAAGAATTGCATGATGGGATAGTGTACCATATTATAGAAATAAACATACACAGGAGAATATATATATATATATATATATATATATATATATATATATATATATAAGTTCCTTACAGCTCATGAACAAGATAAATAATTCAAGCATTACCTGCAACATTGAGCATCCCCTCATCATCATTCAATGTGTAGAAGCATGGAGGCTTTTTCATAGATGTGAATCAGAAACTTGCCAACAACCATAACGTATCATTTTTGGAACCGTCTTTGAAGCTCCAAAGACTTGCCAAAACCATTTTAAAGCATATCACGTAGCTGAAGAAATGGATCATTATCTCACAAAGTTGTTGCAACATTGTTCCATTAGGGTTAACAACAGAGAAAATACACAATTCATGCTATGAGTACAAAACTATAGAGCACCTGCAAAAGAGCTTTGCAAACAGAAACAAAACATCATATTATTACCTTGAGTTGAACATCCATTATGATTCCATGAATCTTAAAAAGAATGCTCGATATAACATGAGTATGTCTGCATATAAATCTTGGTCACTCATCAGGACATCAGTACCAAATCTCAATAGTTGTGACACATGCATAGCAAAAATTCACGACTTTTGCCAACTAGCGTGAGAGATTCATGCCCCAAAATTTGCTATAAAAAGGTCGGAAGTCCTCCATTTTCATTGTTTTGTGCTGTGAAAGAGCTCTGGGGTGAAAAGGGGTGAAATCTTCAGCTGACGATTAAAGTCAATCCGGGCAACGGTTTTTCTTCCCGCGAGATCCAGGTAAGAGCTTAAACCTCCTGCTATTATTTAATTGGCTTTTTGTTACTTTTTGCTGGTTCAAAATTAGAAAATTTCGAGGCCCTAGAAAAATGTTTGCGCCTAATGCAGGGCAGAAGTATAACAGACGCGTTAAACGTAATACCCGTAAAACAAGACCACGTTAGCACACTTTGTTTTGTACGAGAGCCAGCGTTAGGCGCACCTTGTTTTATAGCAACTCGATTTTTGTTGTTTTGAAGTGGTCTAGGCAAGTTTTGATCGGTTGAAAATGTTGCATTTGCAGGTATTCAGTTGTTAATCATGAGTATCTGGCGAGAGAGAGAACATGAGCCGGAAGAATGAGAGATGGTGACGGATGCAGCAAGCTTGATGGCTCTCCGTAGATGCGGATTGCTAAATTATGCCCGCTTAGAACTGATGAGGGGCCAAGAGGACCTCTTGAGGTGGCTAATCTAGCAGTGGGACGAACGCCACCATGTCTTTCGGATTGGAGGCAATGAGCTCTCAATCGAAAAGGATGATGTGTACTTTTTGACCGGCCTATCATGTCGTGGGGCAAGGCCCAACTTGAAGGGGTCCAAAGCTGACCCACGTTCCACTACTGATCTGATTCGTGCACATTGCATACGTGACACTCAGGCTTTGAGCAACCGGATACCGATCACCCAGGTGACCTTGAGACCTTTGCGTCTATATTATGGATGATTGTTCGCTTGGCAGGCGCCAAGAGTCAGCATGTGGCCACCAAGGCCCAGATGCTCCTAGCCCTGGACTGTATGCAACCTCAGGTTTTCGACTGGTGTGACGGAGTTGTCCGTCGGGTCTGAGCAGAGCTTACCGCATGTAAGACCCGTACCCAGAGAGAGTTTGGGTATGGTACACTAATTGTCTCTTTCATACTGGAGTGGATACCACTGATGAGGCCCAAGATCGTTACAGCGCCATTGGGTCCACGTGATCCGAGGCAGGCTCGGTGGGCCGCTTTGCTTCCGCGGACTGGAGAGGGTCCTATCCGCCACTGTTTTGATGATGGATTTTTCGATTGGCTTAACTCACAGATTATTATGATCAAGGATTATCCCTATGCAGGGATGAACTTCACAGGCGATCCAAAGTTAGTGTTGCCCCCTGGCACCCAGTGGGGGCTCGATGGTAAGAAGGAAATGATCAGTGTATAAAGAAGTACTTGTTTTTTGTCTTTTGAATGTTTATGTAATTTTTTTTTTTTTTTTTTTTGTTAAGAACAGGGTGAAAATTATGTTTTGACATGAAGCACTTGTTTGCTTGACACAGATGTGGCACCTGTCCGACCAGTTGGGGCCCCTCGCTATGCACGGCGAGGACTGCAGTTACCCGGGGTTGGCGCACCAGCAGATGATGCGGAAGCCGGCAAGGATGATGATGCTCAAGTTTTACATGAACTCTCCAGAAACCTGGAGGGTTTGAGTATGGGCATACCACCCCTTCCTATGTGGGAGGTTCCAGTTCGTCTGCAGCGGCATACTGTAGGTGTGCCGGAGAGATACCTAGTGCCTCTGAGGAGGATAGCTAGAGCAGTTGTATGCTACCATGAGCATCAAGCCTAGCTGGCGGAGCAGATGTATTAGTGTCAGAGTGTGGCTTAGTATAGCCAAATTTTTGTAAAACACCCAAGTTTTGGAATATTTTTTGATGTTACGATGTACTGGACATGACATATATATATATATATATATTTGGTGATTTTGTGTTTTTAAATTTTTATGTGTTTTCAATGATCAATAAAAATATATGTACTCATGAGTGAATCTTTTATAGTAAATGTGACAAATGCCAATCTAACACATAATTTTCCAAAGAATCAGCTAATGCATTAAATTCTCTAGGAACGTGCTCAAAGGTAATTGTTTGAAAATGACGTTCTAGAAGTCTTAGCCTTAAAAAATAACGTAACAACACAGGATGGCGGACACGATAATGATTGTTCAACTGCATAATGATGAGTTGGGAATCTAACCTGACCACTAAATTGGAGATGTCATGAGATGCCGCTTCCGTGAGGAGTTGGATCACTGACATGTACTCGGCGACATTATTGGTGGCGTTACCCAGGAAGATTCCCCCAGAACCAATAAGTTCCGACCCAGGAGTGTAAAGAACCCAAGCAGCTGAAGCAATGCGTCTAGTGTGACGACTAGCACCGTCCGCATATCCTACGTATGCTAAGGGGAGCGACGACATCTGTGTGAAAGAAAAATATTATACATGAGAAAAACACCTTGAAAACCAAGACATAATCCAGAAGACATCAAAATAATAAGCAAAACTTATATACATAAAATTACAAAGCATATGCCTAGTGCGAAACTAGGCAAAATACTTCTTGAGATAGAGCCCATTGCGGGGCTCCTCGAGTGGAATTCCATTACAGTCTTGAAGTTCGTAAGCCCCTTTTAGAGGACTTTAGTAACGATGTAAGGATCAAGCCATAGTGGTTGGAGTGCTCCTGCCCCCAAGAGGTCATGTTTCTGATCATAAAGTAGAACTAGATCGCCTTCTTGGAAAGATCGAGGCTTGACAGATTTGTCGTATTGAGCTTTAACTCGGTGCTGGTGAGCTTTGAGTGCTAGTGTAGCATCTCAACGAGTTTCTTCCAAATGATCAAGTGAGAGCAAGCGCTCTTCTGTGGCGGTAGTGCCGGGCGGGAGTTCAACGGCAAGTTTGAGTGATGGAATTTCGCACTCGATTGGAAGTACTGCCTTTAGGCCGAAAGCAAGTTGGAATGGTGTGAAGCCTGTGGCAGTTTTGACTGACGTTCGGTACGCCCATAACGTGGAATACAACTTCTGATGCCAAGTGGTTTTATGGTTTCCGACCAATCGACGAATCATGGTTTTGAGGATGCCATTTACAGCTTCGACTTGACCATTAGCTTGTGGGTAATAAGACGAAGAATGATTTTGATGGAAACCTAGCATGGATGTTAATTCGGTCATCATATGATTCTGAAAGTGAGATCCATGATTTGTGACAATCGATAGGGGTACGTTGAACCGACATATTACCTGATTAAACAGGAAGAGAGTGGCGGTTTTGCCATCGGCCTTGAAAGTGGGAAGGGCTTCTGCCCATTTCGTAAAATAGTCGACCGCAACCACGATGTAGTTGTGTCCATTTTCCGAAGTGGGATTGCAGGTGATGAAGTCAATTCCCCATTTAGCGAAAGGACCAATGGAGATAACCGGGTGAAGGGGGGCAGGATGAGCGTGCATTTTCTTTGTGAAAATTTGACATGGATGGCATTTCTGGACTGCTGCGATACAGTCTTTAAACAAAGTGGGCCAATAGTAACCTGCACGCAAGATTTTTTGGGCAGTAGCTATGCCCGAAAGATGACCACCGCATGCCTCAGCATGGCAGTCATTCAAAATGCGTTTCGCCTCATCGAAAGTGAGACAACGTCGGAGAATAGTATCAACACCACGACGATATAGTGTATCGTTTAGCACGAGGTAGTGCTTTGCTTGGTGGCGGATACGACGACGGTCGTCGGACGTGAGAGTCGGGCGAAAGCGTTGGGTTTGTAGGTAGACCAAAATTTCTCCATACCATGGGTCCGAAGAATCGACCAAGTATACAGATTCATCAGGAAATGGATCATGAGCTACTTCTCCTGGGTCGATTCGGGGAAGATACGATAATAATTCGGCGAAGACGAGGGATTTCTTTACTTTGGCAGCCGTGAAAACCAAATCAAATTGCTGGAGGATTACAATCCATTTGGAATATTTTCCTCCAATAATTTTTCTAGACAAGATATGGCGCATGGGGTTCTCCAAAGCAATGACCGTAGTCTATCGCAGCAATATATAGTGTCGAAGTTGGGTGACGGAAAAAACTACCGCCAGAGAAAGTTTCTCCACATGTGAATAACATAATTCAGGTCCGATTAGACCTTTGGACAAATATTATATCACATGTTCACTGTCGTCATCGTGTACTTGAACCAAAACCATTCCAAGGGAGGATGGTGAGGCTGCCAGGTAGAGGAGAAAGTCGCGTGAGTAATCGGGGGCACTAAGGAGTGGGGCTAAAACAAGTGCATGTTTTAAAGCATCAAATGACCATTGAGCTTGGTCATCCCACAAATACATTGTTCCTTTCTTCAGTAATCGCATAAATCCTTTCGTCATCTCAGCATAGTTAACGATGAAACGATGCAAAAAGTTTGCCTTCCCTTGCAAACGTTGGAGTTGAAGGATGGATTGTGGTGCCGGAAATTCAACAATCGCCTTAACCTTATCGGGATCAACCCTAATCCTGTGCTTGGAAACAATGAAACCTAACAGACGTCCTGACTCGACCATAAATACGCATTTATGAGGATTCAAACGTATATTGTAGAATCTGCACCTAGCAAAAATTTCTCTTAGATGAGCCAGGTGATCATGTCGTTTCTTGGAATGGGCCGAAAGGTCATCCAAGTAAGCCTGTACAATATGTCGAATGTCATGAAAAGCATAGTCCATAGCCCGTTGAAAGGTTGCTCCAGCATTCTTCAGACCGAATGGGATTTTTCGATACGCAAATGTGCCCCAAGGACAGATGAAAGCAGTTTTATGTTGGTCGTCTTTTTTTATTGCAATCTAGTTATAGCCCGAGAATCCATCCATGAAGGAAAAAGATTCGCATCTGGCACAATCGTCAAGAATTTGATCAATGAACGGTGTAGGATAATTGTCTTTAGGACAAGCGGCGTTCAGATCGCGATAATCGACGCAGACTCAAATGGTGCCTTGTTTTTTATCAACGGGAATCGAATTGGAAACCCATTCCGTTAAAGGAATGGGATAGATGAAACCAACGTTCAAAATTTTTTCTACTTCAATCTTCATGGCGGTTGCTTTGCGCGGGTGGACAGGTCTGAGTCATTGCCGAACTATTTTGGCATTGTCATAGATCTTGATTTCGTGCTCGACAATAGAAGGGTCTATGCCGGGCATTTCGTCATAAGACCAAGCAAACACGTCGCGGAATTCCTTAAAAAGGGATGTGAAGCGTGCAATTTCCTTTGGATTGCAATCGGCTCCAATCTGAATATTTTCCACGATACCCGTTTTGACAGAGATGTCAATGAGCATTGTCTTAGAAAGATTACCCATGTTCCCTTCTGACTCGATAGTTTGGACAGTCGTGTAAGCAGAGGGAACCATCTCAGGTGGGTCAAAAGAAGGGATTTCAGTTTTTATCGCCTCCGAGTCAATCATCGAAGCGCGATGGTGAAACTCTCCCCAAGGTCGTTCTTCTAGAGACATGATCTCTCGAATAGCTTCATCTGTAGGCAAGACTTCATTGAGGAGATCCTTAGAGAGAACAATTATGGGAGGGAGGTTTGTACCTTCGGTCGAAACCATAGCAGTGGAGGGTTCAGATGCGGTTTGGATGGCTTGGTAAGCCAACTCGGCTGGTGAGAGCGGCATCTAATCTCCGTAGGAATCAATGTCTGAAGGTGCTGAAATGATCCATGGGTCGATAGAGCCATCCAAAGTGGTGGATATCATTGCAAACATGTTTGGGATCAATGGCGGTGGGAGAGGAAAACAACCCAGTAGGGAAGATGCCTTCAGAAGACCGGTACCGATACTGATGTAAGAGTCAGGAAAGCCTCCTATTAGGGGTACAGTGCTACTTGGTAACGTGGCATAATCAGGGGTGCAAAAGGATAGTTGATCTACTGTGACTATTTTCCCATCCAATGGAAATAGGATGAGTCAAAAGACCGAAGACACAATGGCAGTCATGGCATAAGACCAACTACGACCAAGCAATAGATTATAGTCTAGATGGCGCTCTACGACTTCAACGTCCACGTTTACCATTTTCCAAATCAGAGTGATGGGAAAGCTAGCAAGGTATCCTTTTGGGAGGAAATTGTGGCCATCGAAAGCTTTGAGGGAATTAGATGGCGGGGTGAGGGTAGGAGAACCTAAATTGAGCCAGCAAGCTTGTGACATAACGCAGGTCGAAGCACCTTTGTCTATGACAGTGCGATGGATTGGTCTCCCTTTCGACACAACCTACACCTGGAATGCGAGTTGGTGTGAGAGGCGAGGTTTAGCCTTTTCCATATCAAAGATAGCTAGCATGGAATCCTGGGGGTCTATTCCACCAATGGCCGAAAGCAAGGCTTTCCTTTGTGCTAGACAGGTTTGTAATACTTCGAGAGCAAACATAGCTGACGGTGCCTGCGCCAAATCTTCTACAATGTTGTAGTTTTTGGCTACACGTGTAGAGGTGTTATGAGTCGTGCGTCGAAGTTTCCCTTTGGGGGGATGAATCACAAGGTCAGCAGTAGGCCGTTCGATATGCAAATCGTTTGGTGGCGGTGGATTTGAACTAGTACTAGGTTCTTGAGCATCTATGGTAGGGTTTCCATAAAGCTTAGCTCAAGTTTGAAGGTCAACACTCTCAATGCCATAAATGGTAGATGGTCCTTCGCCGGAAGGATATGAACCACCATTGCCCCGTTGATGAGGTTGTGGCGGATTGTCAACCATGTGTTGATGTTGCTGATGTTGATTAGGGAAAGGATTATGAAGAACGGCAGGTGTTCGCCCAGAATCCTTGTTGGCAATAAAATCGGTGCATTCCTGCAGCCGAGGAAATTTGTATGTCAAGTGGTCCTCTGCACAGATTTTGCAAGGAAATTTCATGGGTTTATCCTTCCCTTTGTCATTTTTGGCAGTGTTTTTCTGATTAGGGTTATTCTGATTATCCGAATGCTCTTCCGAAGAAGATGAGTTTTTCTTGTTCTTCTTATTTTTCTCGCTAGGTTTTTGTGAGGTTTGCAGTGAATTTACCTCAGCGGTGGGAAGAGTAGTCATTTGGTGAGGGGCAGTGGCAGCCGAAGATGGCTGGGAGGCTTGCCCCCGAGACTGCTTTGTGGCTACGCCAAAGATCGTGCCAACGAGACCATCGGCATGAGCTCCGGTTTTCTGAGTAGCCGGAGGATTTGGGTTGCCAGGGGCATGGGGGAGAAAATCATACAACGTGCCAGATTGTGAGTAGATTAAATCTAAATGCTGGGCACGGCAAATGCATTGATCTTTTGTAACCGCACCAGAAAGGCCAATGTCTTTAGCTATGTGGGGTAAGAGAGACTTGCAAAACCAATTGACTAAGAGATGATCCAGAATTGGCGCTTTGACTAGCCTCCTCCTACATCTCCATTCATGAATGTGATCGGAGATGTGGGTGGCGGTGTCTTGGCGGAGCGAGGTTAATAGTTCCGTTCTGGTTTCAAATCTAATTGGTAGTTGGAAGTTCTTTAGAAACTCTGTTGCTAAAGCACCAAACGTATTGATGGTGGTGCGTGGTAATTCAATGTACCACTTGGCAGAATTTCCTGTAAGCGTGCGGGGAAACAGTCGAAGTCGGACACTATCATCTACCATGGAATTAGATATAGACCATAGGTGAAACGTAGTGATGTGTGCGACTAGGTCGTCCCCTTATTTCCCGTCGAACTTTGGGATGTCGGAAGGAATCTTATGTGGTACTAGAGGCCAAAGCGGGTTGTGATTGATGGGATTGTTAGTCAGTTTATGGATATCGGGGATGTCCAAAGCTTCCAAGAATGGAAATTGTGGATTTTCCCCCGAATCTAACCAAGGCAGTATGGGCTGACTATTTAGACCATAGGGTCCACCCATCAATGTGTTACCAGGAGGATAAGTAGGACTTTGGTAAAAAATTCCTATAGGCGGCGGAGTAGGGACATACGGTTGTTGTCCATAGGGCATGTTGTATTGCGGGGCGAACTGTTGGTTTCCCCCAGTATAAAAGTGCCCTCCCATTCCAGATGGAGGTTGGGGTTGGTTAGTCCAAATGGATGCAATAGAGTTTCTCGGAGGCATGCTACTACTTGCATAGTTCGGCAACGGCATAGACCCTACACCTATATTTGAACCACTTAAGGGAAGAGTATTAACAATAGGTTTTCCTTTTTGTCCTAAGGATTGCTGATGAAGTGAAATGTTCCCTACTACCTGCATGCTGGTGACACTGCCCCCTGGCATAGAGGCCAAGGGATTTGAACTCAGCAGAGGGTTCCAACCGAAAGGGTTGCTAAAAGGTACTGAAGTAGTCATACTCGTGGGAGGAGCCACCGTGGGTCCCAACGTGGTCACGGTAGGAGTAGATGCCGAAGGATTCGGCAAGCTACTAA
Source organism: Pinus albicaulis (assembly GCA_034641835.2). Taxonomy (NCBI): domain Eukaryota; kingdom Viridiplantae; phylum Streptophyta; class Pinopsida; order Pinales; family Pinaceae; genus Pinus; species Pinus albicaulis. The sequence goes on from CM076579.1 coordinate 1,010,378,883, forward strand.
CAGTTGTGATGATCGTAGGGTTGGGAGTAGGTATATGTTGACTACTGGGGTTACCCAGTGATGGCATAGAACTGACCACCGACGGGGAGGATGGTGGCGAACCTGGGATGGTTGCCATTGGCATCGACCCTGTGGATGCCGGTGGTGAAATGGATGTTGGTGCGGCCGAAGACATATCTTGGTGTGGTGGAATCTGAATTATCACAGGCCCCAACAGATCAATGAGCGGAGGATTGTAATGAGGAACAACCCCTTCAGTGAAAGGGTCCTTTGGAATTTCTGGGTGATATGAGGCTATGTGATAATCAAGATTAGTCAGTGGAGACTGCTCTTCCATAGAAGGCACAGGTTCACCAAGGTTCAATTCTTCCTCAATAGTTAGAGGAGGTAGACCTTGCTGTCGTCTAGACAGACGGCGTGGGTCGGGGGACGCCACGGTGACCTGCTTAATTTTAACAAATTTTAATAAATTGTGATGTATTATAAATTCTCAATGACAGTAACCACACACCTAAAAAAAAGAAAAGAAAAAGGACTCTCTAAAATCAATCAACAAGCAGCCAGAATAGGGTGCCCTGTCTGAGTACTACCGTTTGCTGGTGATGAAATCCAGTATCACAATAGTATACAGAGAGGGTTGGTCGAAAGTACAGTTACGGTCACTCTAGAGCTTCGCTCGAACCTCAGACGATAGGTGTAAGCACTCTCGTGAAGATGAGTACCCTCCTAAAGACCGAAGACAGAGTGGGTTCGTCTGTTTCAGGTACCAGGACAGCCCGTCCCAATCACCTTGTGTAAGTCCCTAAAAATTATGGCCACTAAAGATACCTCAAATCACATACATCATCAGGGGGGTCCACGGTCAAGGACAGTGTGCTATATGGGCAGAATACCTAGATCCCCGATCTAGTTTCGACATCCCCGAAGGGAACCCCAATATATAACACACCCACCGGATGCAGTCGAAGGCGAGCTACCTTCTTTTGCACCCAAGTGTTGTCTCGCGCTGAGCTCCGGTAAAGGAACGGTCCCGATAATATGAGTGCAGTAGGATTTCGCTCGTTAATGACTCTAGTTTCAAGTTTTGAGATATTGGGTAGTTTTCTCACTGTTCCTAACCCAAGATCCTAGCCTGAACTACTATTTATGTGAGCTCAAAAAAGAGTAATGTGATTGATTTTATTATCGCTTTATTCTTAGTGTACTTTATTATTAGTCTTGCGAAGGGGGAGTGGACGTATGAAATGTGATGAGACTCTGACTCAAGAAACCATGCAAAACATGCTCTAGATATTAAATTCGATGAAGAGTGTTTCTACAGGGAGAGGTTTCTTTTCAACATCCATGCACTAACATTAAACTAGCACAGTTCAACTTTTAAAGATTCAGACTTCTATCTACCTCTTTTAAACAGTCTATGAACTGAAAATTTCAGAATAAACTCAGCTAGATGCAGAAAAATAATAATAATAATAATAAAATTCTCTTAAAAAGTAAATGCTTTGGACACTAGCTTTTCAAACAAGAGAAACAAATAGAAATACCAGCTTAGCAGACAAGCACAAGGATTCAGTCAGCGAAAGGTACTGATGGCCAAAAAACTCTGCAACTAAAACACCATCACAGCAGTGAACAACAAGGTTTTGGTTGAGTAACGCTCTGTCTATGAGTAAAGAGAGCGACTAACACACTGTATTTAATCAGAGACAGCGTTATAATGCAATGGATAACCTACAGAGGTAGCGTTAGCCAGGGAAAAGTTCTTCAGTTGGTTAAACAGAAACAGGATTGAACTCTGCGAGCGTTTGATATGTCTACTGGGCATCAAAAATGGTCGGAAGGGTCTGTGAACAGAGGAAAGAAGAGAGGAGGGAAGAAATAGTTCGGAAACTATGGGGAAAATCCCCAGCTGAGTCACCAATTCTGCTATAGGGTAAACTGCTTGAGTTGTTGGTTTTCGAATATCCCTCTCAGGGCTTTCCGGTGCCCGAGGCAGACAGTAAGATTAGCTATGCTGTTCACAAAGATGGCATGAGCATGTTCATATTAACTTAAAATAACTTGATGGAATGCGATAGAGAATTACCTCTTTGACAATCTTGGAGTCCCTTGGAGAGCGCTAGGCAGCGAAACAAGAGTCCTTCTTCACCGGCTCCGGCTCCAAATCTTAGTCCTGTAATTAGTCAAAGCACCCGTGTAATTTCTAACATAACATATATCCTATCAATCAAGTCAATATATAATGAACTTCTAAATTATACACATCTGAGCCATTCATATCATACTATGTAAATGTTCAAACAATAATGACAATATTAAGAATTGAATGGACAAAACGAACACAGTTCTATTGATTTTGAAAGAAGGAGGATTACAACCGTCGGTTGTACCAAGCCCTCCTCAGTCTCTCAATCTCTTTTATCTCTCAAGTGAAGAAGTCCAAGTCAACAAGCTCTCTAGGAACCTCTTGACTCTTGGCCTTCACAATATAACACTATTCTCTATTCCACAAGTATGCAAAAACATTTAGCAATCCTTCGACCTTCAATTAAGAGCCTTCAGCTCCTTATAGGAGAGGGAGAAAGCCATTGTTGCCTTTCTCTTTCCACTAGTTTGGAATGGAAAAAACTTAGATGTTTCTTTAATCTCTATGCATTTTCCTCCTTTGGAGTTTAGTCTTGTTATAGCAATGACCAATAATGAACCGGTGCTCTGCAGTTTCCTTTGTGAACTGACTCTCTTGTGAGGGAAAGCCAGAGATTCAAATCATTCTCCGCGGGCTTTTCCCGATTCAAACTTAAAACACGGGTAACGCTGCCCTAGCCACTAACGCAGAATATTCACTAATTTACTGCGTTATAACGCTCTTTTATTGTTCTAGATAGGCGTTACCCTGGCAGAAATAGGTTTAATTTAGGTCTTTGTACTCCTTCCATATTTGTCTTCCCCTCTGAGCTGGTGAGGAGGTATTTTGACTTGTAACAGAAGGAGAGAGGGCATGGGTATCGCCATTGCCCTTTTGCTTCTGCTTCTGCGTGTGCATGAATCTAGCTACTTCCAAATCGATGGATCCTCTTGCCGGGATAAATCTATCGCTCTGTGATAGCAAAAACAATAAAACCAAATCCTGATTCACACTTCCAACTGAACGTACCAGAAAAGGGTGTCCACTAAAAAATTGTTTGATGATTAAGCAGGGAGGCTGATAACCTGTTCCCCCTAGCCACATTTCACTGTAATAAACCCAATTGAGGGAGTGACATGTTTGTGGCATAGAAATTATTTGTTAAAAAAAAGGAGAGAATGCATACACTGTGTTTATGCATTGAAGCACCATGTTTCTGCAGAGGACGGAGGAGACATCACTTCTCTGTGGAAGGCCTATTGGAATTCATTAAACTGCAATACGATTTCATTACTCCTACTCTAGCAAAATAACCAGACAAAACACAATGTATGACCAACAATCAACGTGCCTAAATTTAAACTCGCAAAACAAAAAAAATCAATAGTTGCGAAGGAATTTGAATTGTAAAAGCATGGGTTCCTCAAAGAAAGAGGATGTCTGGTTCTGCAAAAAAAAAACACAGTAGTTCCAAATGAATTCCAATTCTAAAAACTGCAGTTCCTCAAAGTATGAGGATGGCTGGTTCTCCAAAATGTTACGCCAGTATCAGAAGCCCCCGGTATCCTTTCCGCGTTCTCCAAAATGTTACGCTAGTATCAGAAGCCCCAGAGCAAAGCAATCTGCACAATTAGAGAAACCAGGTCAATTGATGATGGCATGAGTATGAACTAAACTGTGAAGAAATTAAATGATCTAGTTTTAGGCCAATGGCCATAGAGCCAAACCAGATGTGGCATCTTGGGTTTCTTGTTCTGAGCATTTGCATTATTTGCGTTTTACAAGTCTCCTAATATTTTGACTACATTAATATTTAATAATAATTTTTTAGGCTAATTATAGTGGGAAAACCTTAATGTTTGAGGGTAATATGTCTTTGGAAAAATAGTTATATGTCAGATTTTTATTTTTTATTTTTTATTTTTTTCAAATTTTGCTATGTCAATGTAAACTTCTATTTTTTGTAAACTTCTATTCTTATTAAAAATTAAATGTTTTTATTATTAATTTATGTTTTATATTATTTTAATTTTAAAATTATTGAAAATAATTTTTATATTACATCTTCTTTAACTTCAAAGAAATAAATTAATAATTTAAAATCCAAAGACATTTAAACCCAAAAAAATAAATTAATAACCCAAAATCCAATGAAATTGAATAAGAGTGTAAGTTTGACTTATTAAATCACTAACTTTTAAAAATAACTTTAATCTCTTAAATAAAAATAATGAATTAGTTTATATTTACAAATGACAATTCTCATTACGTATGAAAACTATAATTATGAGACATTTTATTACTTTAAAAAGAATATAAATTATAATTTATTAAAATCTTATATTAACCTATAATATATTATGGATATATTTAAAGAGGTAGGATGATGTTTAGGGTGTGGGTAGTCACTAGGGGTTTTGCGGTCTTGAGTTTGAGGTCATTGATATGGAATGATTAAGGTTACAAGTCCACTTATAGCTTGAGAAAGGTTACAAAAATCATTTCTCTCTATCTCTCTCTAATCTAAATGAGAGCAAACAAAATAGAAAAAAAACATTTTATGAGGATTTTCTAACAAGGTTTATCTACCATGGTTCTCATATTCATATTTTTCCGATAATGACAAGATTTTTGGGAAGCTAGCAGTCATGGAATAAGACATTGTGGACTATGGGGCACATAGCCCTTATCATGTCCAAATATTTTGACCACAACCAAATTATGACTCCAAAATTTTCCACTCTTGAGGGACACTTTCCAAACTCATTTCTAATCTAGACGAGAATGTTAATAACCCTATTAACTCTAGGAGAAATATTGAGGGGGTGAGCCCTTTGTTTTATACTGAGACAAATATCCAAATATACCATGTAGTACATATAGCACTTTTAAGCTTCGAATTCCTTTCTCCACTACTCTAGGAAATTGAATATCTAAATTCCTCATAGTAGAATGGGAAGAAGTTCTCCTAGGAGGTCATTCAAAGAGTGGAATCCAAGCAATGGAGGAAAATGTCATTCGTGCTAAAAAAATAAAGGTGAAAGTGGTGTTAGGGTTTGATGTGTGGATTGAGGAGGTCTTATACATCTTGGGAAAGACTATAGTGGAGCGTTTCTTTTCTTTCAACACGAAAAAAAATGTTATCTTTTCATTTAAAACAAAAAAGAGTACATTTTCTAATATTTTCCATTCTTTTTCTCTTTGGTATACTATCCCTGACTTTGTTTATTTCTCTTGTTCTAAAAATTGTAACTATATCCCATACTAACCACTAAAACTTATATTCCATATGTTGTCTAAATTGATTTTATCAATACATCCTCAAAAAGGTAACTATTACCTATGACTATCCTTTTCTTCTATCTTTCTAATAGTCATATTACCCTGGCCTCTAGACATATTCTAGTTGATGTTGATACTCCCTGTATTCATGACTCTGCCCTGTGTAAATGTTGCAAAATGATACTTACCTGAACCTGAATCGATTCCCCTCTTTTAAATTAGGTCAACTATCAAGTTCTGCTCTCTATAGATATGTGTATATGAAATGTGCAAAAAGGAGGAGTCCAAGGTTCTGATTCGCCTCATGTAGTTGGATAAGATATGTGGCCTAAAGAGAGTATAATCCTTAACCCAACCAATTATACTTTTTGCATCCCTGAAAACACTAATATTTCTGAGTTGCAACCATTTTGAAAATATGGGGCCACCCCATAGTGTGATATTGTATGCTCTATTATTAGTCCTCAATCCTCCCTACCACCAGAAGTGATAGTATCGCTCTAGCTCCAAAAATATGACTGCCCCACACCCACTTCTTCGTCATTGACTAGCCCCGTCGAAATAAACAATAAGGAAAGTCCCTGACATCCTTCCTTATTTTTGACACTGAATTCTTGGGACCGATCTCCGAAAAATAAGAAATAGACTCCATGATCATCTCTCATACCTCCAGACTCTTTCCTTCAAAAAACCACATATTTCAACTATGCCATATGGCCCATATGACATAAAATGGGACGGTTCAAAATTCAGGCAAGGCCTTGAACCATTTTTTAAACTAATTCTCTAGTGTTGATTGTGTATTCATTCTTCTAAGCTTAAGGATGGTCACCACCCCTTTCCATACCTCCTTAGCAAAGTTACATCCGATGAACAGGTGATTTGTCTTCTTGTCTTTTTTCCTACACATCGATCATATACATGGGACGTGATAACCTCTACCCTGCAAATTATCGCATGTAAGAATTATATGGTGAATGGCCAACCATCCAAAAAAAAGAAGCTTCATAGGTACCCCCCCATCCCCACATTGTTGAGTACCAAGTTTTATAACAGAAATTTTATTTAGCCATCGATAGACGCTTGTATATCTCATTGACTTTCAAGCTTCTATCCTTTGTTATACCATCCCACTGTAACCTATCTACTCTTGCCCCAATTTATGTACCTGAATCATTCAGATTATAAATGAAGGCTTCCCATTCCATGGCCAACATACATGTCAATCCAATGTTTGTAGCCTTTAGCCAAGACGAATGAACATCAAATTGCCTATTCTTGTATGTAATATGGCCAAAATTGGAGATACCCTTCTCATGTGGTGTGTTGATGAGAACAATCAACAAACTCTGATTTCCTTTGAACCCAAATAATGCATCCAACCTGATCTATGCACTCCAACCATCCCCAATAGACCATCTCGAAAAGCCCAAAAACCACTGTCGATTCTTCTGCATGATCCTCCACATGTATGATTCTCCTAAAGTTCTGTTTTCCCTCAACCTTGACCATGTCGAGAGAAATTGACCCTTCATATATCTCTCCCTAACTATTTTTCCCCAAACATCATTGTCATTTATGGCCATCCAAAATATTTTAATGATGAGTGCACAATTTTAGATGAGTGCACAATTAAAATTGTGCATGCTTAATATGCCCCATCCCCCTTCTGCAATCGATCTAGCAATTTTCCTTCATCTAACTAGATGGATCTTGCTCTCTGAATCGTTCCCTGACGAGATAAATTTTTCCATAATCACATTGATCCTGTGGTAGAATTTCATAGGTTATACTGGAGTGTTTCTATGGTAATGGTAAGATTTTATGGCTAGATCCCTTAAAATATGGATTGAGGATAATTGGGTTTCTTTAATGGATATGCTTTAGTGGTCCATGTTTTAACTAGAGGATGGGTGTCTTTTGTTCTACATTCAGACTTAGGTGCAGATAACCTTTAAGCTAAAATTCAAATTTGGGGGCCATTAGGTCTTGTGGTAAAAAGATGAAGCATAGAATTTTACTCGTCAAGGTAACCTATTTTCCACACAAACAATATGGAAGATTTTGTTGGGGTTGCCTCTAGTTTCTTGGTGAAAAGAAATATTGAGTTCAATAGGAAATAATATTGACAAATTTGTGGAGTTGTTGATCCAGGCAGATATTGGTGGCCACCTGCCTATTCCACTTGGACCCCCACCATTGTTTATTTTCAGATTCCTTAATTGTAGCACAACTTACTATTTTTGGCCATTTTTCGGGTCAACTTTTGGAGCCGTTTTGAGGGGCCAAAATACATTTTTAGGGAAAACAGATACATTTTTTTTCGGCCTACTCTTCGAGAACTTCCAAACAAGGTATTATGGTAACCAAACAAAGATTGTAGGCCAAAGTTACGACCCTGGGAAGTTGACATTCCAAGTTAACCCAACGGGGCCCACGAGCTTTTGGCGCTTCATCTCCTAGGGTTAGGTTTTTGGATGTTAGAGTTTCTCATTGTTTCTCAATGATAAAAAGGCCACTGAGCCTCATTGTAACATAGTTCAGAGGCATTTATTTGCCACATCTCTTCTCAGAGGTAAGTTACCATCGCCTGAGCTAGTTTATTTCCATTCTGTATCTAAGCATATTTCAATCCTTTGATATTAATAAAACAAGTTTTATTTCTACTACACTTCAGTGTTTATGTTTATATCTATATTCTATTGCGTTCTTGCATATGTCTAGATCATTTACAGCCAAATTGGGACTCATAAATGATAGCAGATGTGCATGGACTTAAGTTGAGGTGGATCTGCAAGATGGTTTGCTGGAAGAAATAAAATTAGTTTGTGGATGTAACACCCCCAAGATGACCCCTTTCATATACTTGTAGATACTTTTATTAGGTTGGTGAACTAGGTTTTGTTGACCCTACGTGCCCATGTATATATATGTGTGCATGATTTGTTTTGTTTTTAGGGTCTGTGTTGCGTATGTATTGAAGCTAGAATGCTTGTGAGATTAAGGCCAAAGAGCTTTTATGTTAAAATGGTAGTGAGCCTAGCTATGAAAATATGTAATCACACCCACATTATAAGAAAATACAACATGGTTGCAAAATGCCAGATGAAAAGAGTATGGGGGGATATGACTCCACAGTAAGAAAGGTGAGGGTGTGGAATTATGACATGGTTTGTAAGCCATGTTAATAATATTATATTCCAAAAGTGACTTTATGGACATAACCGAAAGTAAAAAAAAATGGCATGTATAAGCCTAAGTCATACCTTTGTTTTCTATCCCGAGTCCAAAAGTGAATGGATGAATAAAGTTATGGAAGTTCCCTTGTGGTGAGGGTGATATCCTTGGTGACATTTGGAAAAATGATTTGATGCATACTTAAGTCATGTTTTCCATAATTGTGGGGTTTCATTCCATTGTTTTGGTCATCATTCAACCATTATCCTTGGTACTTCCCTAATTTTGTTGAGACTAGTTGATACATGAGCTTAGATATCCACGGAAGCTTATGACATGTGTAAACTAATGGGAATTCCTCAATGGAATTATGTGGGAAATTCTCCTTTCTCATATTGGGAAAGGATGCAGCTTGGAGGGGGAACTCGTTGGGTAAGATTGCCCTGTGTGAAGCCCAAGGGGTTCCTAAAAGATCCTTGAGGGTAGTTGGAACTCCTAGAGTTACAATTCTTTGAGACTTCCAAAATGGACTATGCTAGAAGCCCAAAAAGTGTAGTGGCATAGCCTAAAGGATTACAGTGATGGAGAAGGGAGTGCCTAACCTTAGGTAATTTAAGCTAGGGTATCTAGGGATGTAGTTAGGGATGTTGTTGGAGTTGGTACCTAACATAGTACTTGTTTGGTACAAACCTCTAGGTGAGCCTTTTTCCTTTTGTAATAATATCGCAACTCGGGGGTGACCCACTACTAAAATATTTACAACAGTGTGGTCTATGGTTAGGTGGAATATTTGAGGTTTGTAGCCTCTTAATTGATATTTACAAAGACAAGTGCTCATGTGTCTTGTGTGATTATCTTGTTAGATATTTTTGTTAACTTACCAATAGGTTTCACTTGATTTATGTGTGCCTAAGTGATTTTTCATGATATTTCATATTTTTATACTTGCACATTTATATCATTTACGGGGGATTATTACCTACATCATTTATATGTATGTAGTTGCTAGATAATAGATCAAGTATGCAGCTGATAAAAGTGCGATGGTTGGAGGAATCCACATATATCATTGACAAGCAGTTATTGGGAAGTAGATCCCTTAGTATAATCAATGAAAAGTCAACCATATTTTTAATTAGTTGACTCAATTGATAATGCATAGGTGTTTGATGAGTGATGAATTCTCATGTCTAATCGACTAGTTAGTTATCCTTGTAAGTCATTAGGTTAAGACAACTTTTGGAGACAAACATTAGAGGAAAGAATTAGTATCATAATGCAAATATTTAGATAGCATTTTTAATTGAGGTGTCCTATATAGCCAATGGTGGATTGAAGGTTCTAGGTATACCATAAAGTGATATCAAAGTGTCAATTTTAGCATTGAACCTACATCGACTAGAGAAAAAGTACAAAGGAAATTCTTAGAATCATAGTTGGTTGAAAATCTGTATAAGCCTAAAATTAGCCATGTTTTAGATTACCAAGATGGCCATGGAGAGTTGGAGCAAAAATATGGTCAACTATATCAACTATTTAGTCAATTTGTGCATCATAGTGAACAACTAGCATTATGGTGGTAAATTCCATCGAAATTATACTAATTCAAATACCAAATCAAGTCATATTTATATTGGAATAACATATTCTATTACTAAGTTCAATCAAAAAATATAATTTTTAGTCAGCTCTGTTAGCCACCTATAATATTTTGTTATACCAAAAGGTGGCTAAAAATCTATTTTGAGCCTTCAAGGAACAATTTTCTATGAAGAACTGTTGGCTCTTGAAGACTTTTGAAGGCCTCCTGCCTCTGTCCAAATCTGCACTGTTGTTTACATCCCAAAGACCCTGAAATCCTGCTGATTTCCAAGACCAGATACTGCTGCAAGGCCCATTTTCCTTTTCCCCCTTTTTTCCAAAACTAACCTCTTTTGCTCCCCTTTTTTCCCCATGAAATCCCCTTTGTTTTTCATGATTCCTCTTCTCCCCTTCATGAAAATCACTCTCATAAAGTTAAAGACTCACTCTTTAACCTTACCGAAACCCTCCATTTCCTTTGAAAATCATTTAAAAACACATTTTTCATAAGTATTGGACTTAAGCCCTTAGGCTAAGTCTTTAACCCCCTTTTTCTTCCATACGCCCACACCCTAAGACCCAACACTAACTCTAGAGGCGCTTATTGCATCGCAAATCACAAATTATGGCTTTATTTAAAAATGCTCATCGCAAGAATCTGCGATGCGATCAATCGCAATATCGCATTATCGCATTTTCTATGGTGTGTTTCATTGACTCTTCGCGAAAACTTGCGATGCGATCGTTCCGCCCGATTGCATATCGCAAATCGCATGTTTCGTTGTTTACATCCATTTGATCCATCGCAAATATTTGCGATTCGATTCGATTGCGTCGCAAATATTTGTGATGCGACCGCCCGATCGTAGTTTCTCTCCATCGCACTGTCCATGATTGCGATCGATCCCGCCGGGCCCACCGTACGATATCCCCACCATTCATATAAAATACGCCTTTTCCCCTTTGTAAAGATGAAAAATTTCATATTTCGTTGTTTATAAAGGTTTTTCCCACCAAATCCCTCCGCCGCATCTCCGTCGTTGATCTGCACCCCCGCTCACGATCCAACGGTCCTCCAAGCATTCTCCCTCCTGACCCCTTTATACGTCATTTCACTGTTTTTTCCGCTGTTTCCACATAACCACCCCCAGTTTCTTCTGCACCACCTTTGGGCAGGTGGTGGTTTTTCCCCGTCACCCAGCGATTCCATACACCGCTCGACGCGTGTCCCTTGTACGATTTGAAAACTGTCGAGCAACCATCACCCCCCGCGCATTATAATTCAGACCTGGATGCCCAGCGAAATTAACGACAGCCGTCTGATCTAAGACCGCCCATCCAATACTGATCGCTCGCCTAACATTCCTGACCTTTAACCAAAGTGCCCAAGCAATAGCCAAGCTATTGTACAGCGGCAATCCCATCCCCGACCGTCGATCTCAGCGCGAATCGACGGCTCAGATTTAATCACCCTTCCACCATCTCTTTTGACCATTCTGAGATTAAATCCCGACCATTGGATGATGCCATCCAACGACCTTGCTTCCCCCACACACCCTCCGATGCAGATTGACCTATAAACGCGGGATTTTGTAACATTTGTTTGTTTTGCAGGGTTTAATGTTTTTTCCGCTTGAAAGGATGAAAGTTCGTAGGACGAGGGTGACGATCCTCCGCCTTTCGAATACATTAGAGAAATCGTCCACAGGGTATGGATTCACGTTCTTCATCAAAGGTTTCATGAGCCTTCGATGCCGTCTGCCCCTGCTAAAACCTAAAAACATCAAATGAAGCACAGAGAAAGAGTATCAGTTGCAGAAGACCAGAAATGTGCCAGCACCGAGGGTTGAAGACAGATCAGCGGGGATTACGGCTAAGACAGTTATCAAAAGCCTAATCCCCAATCTAAAACACAGTTTGAAGGAAAACCTAAAGTGTTTAATCTTCCACCGCCACAAATGGAGGCAAATCGATTCCTTCCAGCGACTAAAGTGCCACCTGTGCCTCAAAATATTCAATCAGGAGCTAAATTTATTGATCAAGATCAGATATTTTGCCTCAAAGCAGCCGAGGAGTTATTTCTGCTAGGAACTTCAATGCAAAGAATATCTGTAGAGTTACTCCCGTATTACGCAGAACCTCAAAGTCAAATAAAGCTCCCACCGAGCTCTAATATTTATTGTAAAACAGTTAATACAGTGATCCACCTGTAAACTTCTCCATCGAGCCCCTCAAAGGGCCGAGAAGTCTTGAATCTGTATTTATTGTCTTAAGAGATCTTATCTCATATATTTTCCCCTCAGTCTTCTATAAATACTTCAGTAGAAGATGGTTGGTTGTTGGTTGTTGTTTTATTACAAGCTGTAACACTGAAACTCTCCGAAATAAATATACAAGTCTATTGAAGTTGAAAAACAAATTGAAGTCTTGGATGTCTTGATGATGTTGTTGCATGCTTGTTCCTAAGAAGGCTCTATCATTGGATCCATGAGCTTGGCTGTTGGTGAAGTATTCTGAACTGTTTTATGTTTTCCCCTATTTTCATTATGTTCCATAATTTCTTACTACAGTAGGTTGAAATTTTTAGGCTAAGAAATGATTCCTGGAAGCACCTTAGACCTGTTCATCCTTCACTGTTTTATGTTTTCTTCTGCTGAAGTATTTTAGAGGCTTTAAACTTTCTCTTTATTCTTCATGCTCGTTTATTTCTATAATAGCTCAAATAGTTGGTTTCAGCATGATTTATGGTTCTCCCTGCTTGTCTGCCATCACTTGAAAGTTGTTATTGAAGTCTCCCTTTGAAGTACCATTGTTTTAAGTTAATCAAAGAGGTCGGTTTTGATCTTGCCCTTTGCCATTACTTGAACAGTTGTTTTGAAGGTCGTTATAGTTGTAAGCATAGATGTTATGTAGGTGTTCCCTCTTCTATAAATGCAACTATCAGTAAATCTTTTATGTTTTCTAAGTCCTTTAAAATAAAATCTTTGAGGAAATAGGGAGTTCCCCGAATCTTAGATTTCATTTTAAAAGTTGTCTTGAAGTCATTATTTGCTTAAAGAATGTCTGTGGAATTTATGGTTAGCCCTGTCTATCAAATATCTCTTTATTTTTAAGTTATGTTTTCAAGTTCCCTTTGTTGAGAATTAAGCTTCTCTTTCCAAAACATTAATGTCCATCTCATTCCAAAACAAAGGATCCTGCGGCCAAGTTAGATTTTCCCTTTGATATCCCATATCCCTTGAAGAGTTTGTCATGACCTTATTTTGACTCCATTGCCCAATGAACCAGATATTTCCTCTTTCTGTCTATCTTTCCTAGACCTTTCATGTTCTGCTGTATCAACTCAATCCAACCAAACAAACATCTGCACTTAATAACTAGTCTAAAATTCATACTCAAAGCACACAAGGTAAACCTTTGCAAATAAATATTTGAGAGATCCCTCTCTGAGAACAGGAGGACTAGATCCTGGAACTCTAAAGATTGGCTCTGATGTTGCCTTGTCTTTTGATTCGCCAAACTGTCAAAACACGGGACACCAACATAATGGCGATCACGGTGGGACCTACTGAGAATTAGAGGTTTCAAAACCTTTCTTTAAGCTTTTTAGGTCCAGTATAACATAAGTAACTTTCTTCAAGCACTACCTAACAAATGGTAATCATGATAGGAATTAATTGAATCAGTGACAAACTAAGTAACCCTTAGGATTCTCGCAAAAGCCTTACCAAACCTTGAAGGAACCAGTTACCAAGCCATAAGAGCAACTCTGTTTGTTTGAACACCTTAGCTAAGTGCAAAATCAGACTTAGAACACTCTCTTAACCTATAAAACCAAAATAACTCAGAAAAACCCAAAAAACATCTCAAGTTTGGCTTCATAATAAACATTGGTAGTGGACCATAAAACCTTTTACCTCCTTAGGAGCTAAAAACTTCCACTTGGTGACTCCACAATCCTTAGCAGACCTTAAGACTCCACTGGGAAGAACCCTTATCATTATAATATCATTCAAACTCAGTTAGAGGACTGTAGGATTAAGATTTGTGTAAACAGATTAGTTAACCCCTCAAAAAATTGTCATACTTGGTTAAACTTTTCTTATTAGTTGGGTCTCAAAACACAGCATAGTGGCTTCTAAAAAGATTCACACTAGAGCCCATCCAGACCCTAATCCACTCAAGATTGTTGATAGCCCAGAAAGTATCCTTTGGAAGTCTCCTAGGATTAAATTATCAACTGTTTTCAGATCACCCTTGAGAGCTAATTCAGTCCCTGAAAATCTTTCAGCTCTACAACAATCACAAGTTGACCTAGTAAACCCGTTTAGAACTAGGTCGTTTGATGATATAATCCAGTTAGACTCTGAATCTTCGCTTTCATCCCTAGAGACAAGTAAACATCATAGTAGTAGAGAAACAACACCTCCTGATTTACATTTCCTTCACAACCTATGTGTCTCTCATCCAAGATCAGCTCAGCAGTCTACTCCTGGTTCATCCACTTCTACTCATCCTACATCCACTGTTCAAACCACCACACCTCAGCCCACTTTCCCTTTTGTCAATCCACCTATGAATCCACCTCCACCTCCTGCCATGGCCGCATGGTATGCTCCCTTAGTCCTTCTCGTACCACTAGTCAATCTTCCACAGGAATATCAGTCCAAGATTCCATTGTATGATGCTAACAACGTCGTAACTGCATCACAACATGTGGATAGGATGAATGACTACTTTGACAGAAACGAAATTGATGATGATTCTGTCAAACTTAGATTATTTTCTCAGAGCTTTGGGGGAGAAGTAAGAAAATGGTTTAAAGGTTTAGCCCCCCGCAGTGTTAATGATCTCCAAGCCTTTCATCAAACGTTCCTAAATAAATGGGAAGTAAAGAAGAATCATATTCAAGTCCTCGCTGATTACAACAACCTCCGTAGGAACCCTGGGGAGAGTGTACAAGCCTATTGTACTAGGTTTAATAGTGTATATAATGCACTTTCCCCAGAACTAAAACCTCCACAAGGCTCAGCCTTAAATAAATTTCCTGAAGGTTTTGACTCTGACATGACTTATTCACTAAGAGAAAGATATTTTGCAACTCTCGAAGATATGCAAAGGGGTGCTCTTTCTGTGGAAGTCAACTTAATAGAAAAGAGGGCAAGAATGAAAACTGAAAAGAGAGTATCTTTCAGAGAGGAATCTACTCTTTCCACTTCAAGTTCAAAAATGGAGAGAATGTTGGAAGAAATGATGAAAAAGATGAACATAATTAGGAAAGCACAAGCAAATCAAAACCAGACTGCACTTCAAAACAATCAAAACAGAAATAGAAATCAGAATTATAGAAGAGATAACAACCAAGATAAGCAAAAAGAAAGTGACCAACAGATTAGACCTCCCTTTCAACAGAATTATGTAGATCAATATGAGGAAGACAGGGAGTTGGAAAGGTTGGAATAATCACATGTAAACTTGGTTGGATCAGACAGTGGGGATGATTTTTTCCTCACTGAGGAAGAACAAGGTTTCTTCTCTGATGAGAAAAATAAAAACACCTATGAAGATTCTGATGACTATAGATTAGGTTTTGAAAATGCA
Organism: Pinus albicaulis; assembly: GCA_034641835.2. Taxonomy (NCBI): domain Eukaryota; kingdom Viridiplantae; phylum Streptophyta; class Pinopsida; order Pinales; family Pinaceae; genus Pinus; species Pinus albicaulis. Next base: position 1,010,394,649 of record CM076579.1, read on the forward strand.
ATCATGGAGGTACACAAACAATATGACCTTAGGAGCAAAGGAATTATGGATAATTCAAAAGATAAGAATTCTAGCACTGTTTTCAAGAAGAACATGGAAAACCAGTCCGAAAAGACAGCTAAAAAAACCAACATTTCGGCCAGAAAACCTGATTTAAACAAAGACAAGGGAATCCAGCCAAATGTTGAAAAGAGTACCCCTAGCACTTCAGCTAGTGGTCCTAATAAAAATGTTCCTATCAATAGTCCAAACAAGGTTCAGCAAATCAAAGCTGCTGAAAAGAATTCAATTGAGAGAACAGATGTAAATATTAACAAGTCAAATATTCCTTTCAGCCTTGAGGGGGAGATTGCTAAGATAAAAATTACCATCCCCCTAGCTGAACTAGTAACCCAAGATGTGTACAAAAACCAAGTTTTGAAAGCTTTAAACTTAGGAAGTGATACTGATACCTTAAACTTGGCGGATGAAAAACCTGAGCTGTTGTTTGGCCCAGAGGTTGAAGGAAAATATCAAGAAGGACCAGTCCCTCCCTTCTATGTCAGTTTGAACATACACGATAAAATTTTACACAATGCCATGTTAGATTCTGGGGCTTCACACAATCTAATGCCCAAGGTAGTAATGGAAAGCTTAGGCTTGGGAATTACTAAACCATACAAAGATTTGTATTCTTTTGACTCAAGCAGAGTCAAATGTTTGGGTTTAATCAAAGATTTATGTGTTAACCTATCTCAGATCCCTGCCAAGAATCTAGTGATGGATATCGTTGTAGCTGACATTCCCCCTTAGTATGGCATGCTCTTATCAAGATCATGGGGAGCTAAACTTCAGGGAAACCTTCAAATGGACATGTCTTATGCCACCATCCCTGTTTTTAACCAAAACAGAAGACTATACAGAGAATCCCACATGAAGTACATGGTGAGTAACATGGAAAAACCAAACAACACTCCAATCTATTATATTCAATCAAGTTTAGATTCCTTTATCTTGTATAACGAAGACGAAATTACTCAAAAAGATAAAGAAAACATAGACCCAATCAGTTCACCAGAACAATCCAATCTTACCTCCAATCAACTTCAAAACATTGACAATCAACAACAACAAGAAAATGAAAATGAGTCAAATATACTTTGGACAATAAAATTCGGTGGATCCTGTAATAAAACCAGTGCAAGGGCAAGTGTCTGGATTCAAAACACAAATCAGAGTTTCTCATACAAGTTAGACTTCCCATGCACTAACAATGTTGCTGAGTATGAAGCACTTCTCCTAGGCTTACAATTGCTTAAAAAATTAGAAGCCCGAAAGGTATCTATTTTAGGGGATTCTGAACTTATCATCAAACAAATCAAAGGAGAATACTCAGCCAAGAATCCGAGGCTTAGGGAATATCGAAATGCTGCCCTTGACCTATTAAAAACTTTCGAAAAATATGAACTCATTTTCATCCCTAGAACACTGAATCATCTGGCAAATGAACTTGCCTTCACTGTCAGCAATTGCCAAGTACCTGAGATAAATGAGCAACTTAGTATAAAGGTGAAACACAGACCTGCTGTGCCTGATAATGAAGATCACTGGCAGGTGTTTGAGTCTGACAGACACATAGATGATTTCTTAAAATCAGAAAATGATTTCAGCATACCAACACCAGAAACTAGCCATGAAGAAAACCATTTATATATTGAACAAATCCCAGAGGCTGAAATAACATATCCTTCTAATATAAATCATTGTGAGAATCCTTTTGAAGTAGAGATAATGAACAATGAAGACCAAGAAGACTTGGAAGTCTTACAATGCAAAAATGATAGAATCCCAAGAGGTCTCACGCCCTTAGAACACCTGTTTGATCTTAACGATGTAGCCAAAGAACCTAGAATGGAGCCTGTGGAAACAAATGTAGAAGAGCATAACATAGGCAGTCTAGCAGAACCCAAGATGATCAAGCTATCCAGCACCCTCCCAGCTCACATTAAATTGCAATACATAGAGCTTTTCAAAGAATTCAAAGATGTGTTTGCTTGGGAATACAGAGACTTAAAATCATATGATACCAGCATCATCCAGCATAAGATCCCCTTGAAGGAAAATCAAAAGCCTTTTAAGCAAAAAATAAAGAGAATAAATCCCCTTTTACTACCTTTAGTTAAGGCAGAAATTGAGAAGATGTACAATGCTGGGATCATAGTACCCATTAGATTTTCAGAATGGGTATCAAACTTAGTTTCTGTTAGAAAGAAAATAGGGGAAATCAAGCTCTGTATTGACTTCAGAAATTTAAACAGAGCCTCTTTAAAAGACAACTACCCCTTACCCAAGATGGACCATATACTTCAAAGGGTAGTTGGGTCAAGAAGAATATCCCTATTAGATGGGTTCTCGGGTTACAATCAGGTGTTAGTGTTCCCAAGTGATCAAATCAAAACTGCTTTTACCACACCTTGGGGCACCTTTATGTATGTCAAAATTCCTTTCGGATTAATGAATGCAGGGGCCACCTTCCAAAGGGCCATGGACATAGCCTTCTCTGAAGATATTGGCTATTTTATAATTATTTACCTTGATGACATAATTGTTTTCTCAAAAACTGATGAAGAGCATTTGACTCACCTAAGAAAGGTTTTTGAGAAGTGTAGGAAATTTGGCCTATCACTGAATCCCAAGAAGACCCTCTTTGGTCTCCAAGAAGGGAAACTTCTTGGTCATATAATTTCAGAAGAAGGAATCAAAATAGACCCTACAAGAATAGATGGCATATTGCAAATTAGCCATCCTAGAAGCCTCAAAGAATTACAATCTTTCATTGGAAAGATAAATTTTTTGAGAAGGTTTATTCCCAACCTTGCTGAACTATTAAAAAACATTACAAACATGCTTAAGAAAAAAGTGGGTGTAAAATGGACTTTACCAGCTAAACAATCATTCGAACTGGTCAAACAAGCTCTTACCCAAACACCAGCCTTGATTAGTCCTGATTTCACCAAAGACTTTTACATTTTTTCTTTTGCATCTAAACATACAATAGCTGCAGTTTTGCTTCAAAAGAATGATTTAGGGCAAGAACAACCAATATCCTTCTTTAGTAGGGCCTTAAGAGATGCTCCTCTCAAATATAACATCATGGAGAAGCAAGCCTTGGCATTAGTGAAAGCTTTAAAGGACTTTAGGGTCTACATTTTAGACTCTCACATAATTGCTTTTGTTCCACATACTGTTGTCAAGGATATTCTAAGTCAAGACCCTAATGGTAAAAGGGGAAAATGGATTGCAACTATTCTTGAATATGGATTAGAAATTAGGCCCACCAAACTAGTTAAGGGGCAAGGATTAGCAAAACTTATGGCTGAGTATAACTTCCAAGCACTAGACATAAATATGGTGGATATGTTGGAAGAAATGGAAGAATCTGATGCTCCTTTTATTGAAGAAACATTTCTAAATTCTCCTTGGTATGCTGACCTTATTTATGTGCTTTTATATCTAAATGCCCCTCCTTCTTTGACTAAAACTAAAGCTAGATTCTTGAAACAAAAGGCTTTGAGTTTTTGTATATTAGATGGAGTATTATATTGGAAAAATGCTGTTGGAATTTTGCTTAAATGTTTACTTGAAGATGATGCAGGAAAAATCATGCATGAGTTGCATGACGGAGAATGTGGAGGACACCTCTACTGGAAGGCCACTGCAAACAAAATTCTTAGATCAGGTTACTATTGGGCTACCCTTTTCCCAGACACTCAGAAATTGGTCATGTCTTGCCATAAGTGTCAAATATTTGATGGCAAGAGAAAACTCCTTCCCTTACCTTTACATCATATCAGAGTTGAGGCACCTTTTCAACAATGGGGGCTGGACTTCATTGGGGAAATTCATCCATCCTCCTCAGCTCAACATAAGTGGATCCTCACAGCCACTGACTTCTTCACCAAATGGATCGAAGCTATACCTACAAGGAATGCTAATGACTCTGTCATTATCAAGTTTCTTGAAACCCATATCCTATCCAGATTTGGTTGTCCTAGAAAAATCATAACAGACAATGATGTTGCTTTCAAATCTAAGAAGATGGTTGATTTCTGTCACAAATACCATATAACCTTAGGCCATTCCACTGCTTACTATCCCCAACGAAACGGATTAGCTGAGTCCTCCAACAAGAGTCTCATCAATATCATTAAAAAGCTGTTGGAACAGAATCAAAAATCATGGCACAATAAGCTGGTTCATGCCTTATGGGCTGATAGATTAACTACAAAGAAATCAATAAATATGTCCCCCTATCAGTTAGTTTATGGCATGGATGCAGTTTTTCCTACCTCATTGGGAGTTCCAGTCATGAAACTCCTTCAAGAAGTGCAAATTGAAGAAAATGATATACAGAGGAGGATCAACCAAACAATCCATTTACAGCAGACCAGAGAAGAAGTTTATGAAAGAACACAGTTAGTCCAAGAAAATATGAAGAAATTATTTGATAAGAGGACTAAGGCAAACAATTTCCAAGTTGGAAGTGTTGTTCTTAAATGGGATTCAAGAAGAGAAGGGAAGGGGAAACATGGAAAGTTTGAGAACTTGTAAAAAGGGCCCTATATCATTCATGCTAAGAGGGGTCACAATACATTTTTCTTGAAAGAATTGAATGGAGAAGACCTATATGGAGGTCCTGTCAATGGCAGGATGCTCAAGCATTACTTTTTCCAAGAATCTTAAGTTTCAAAGCATTTTTGTTTTACCATTGTAAATATCATAGTCTAACCATTACATTCAAAAGTTATAAAAAATCAAAAATGCAAAAACAAAGAAAAGAAAGAAAGAGGGCAGAAATGAAAACGAGAAAGGCAAAGCCCCATGCCAAAAAAAACAAAAAAAACAAAAAACAAAAAAACAAAAAAAAACAAACTCTGAAAGTGTGCAAGCTCAAATGCTGCTCCTCAAAAACACACTTCTAGTTAGTCAAACTGCCTAATCTTGGCTAATTAGCTTTTAAATTTTCCGCTGATAGGATAGTGAATTCGATTTGCCAAACTGTTTAATCTTGGCTTATCAGTAGATAGATTAGGATAGAAATTGAAGGTTCAAACAAACTCAAAATCTGAACCAGAAGAAAAGCAAAAACAGAGCTGTGAAGAAAAGAGAAGACCATAATGAGAAACTTTTCAGCTCCTAAGACTTCCATTTTGTTTTGATTTCCTGCAAATAATAATCTATGTGCAGCTTGTTTTTATGCCATAGATCACAGCAAGTCAAACAGCTTAATCTTGACTTGGCTGTTTTTAAAAATTTCTGTTTCAGAATTTAGAGAATCAAAGTCTGTTGGACAGCTTAATCCCAACAGACAGTAGATTAGGTAGAGAAGAATCTGAGCTCAACTGTTTAATATGAGTTCATGGAGAAATAAGGATTTGAGTTAGATTAAATTTTATGATTTCAAAAAGAATAAAATGTTGTAAGAGAGTTTGCCAATCCAAGTGCACTCTGATGAAGAAAAAATGTTAGATCTGTAGGATTGGGTAGGTAGAAAGCTTGTTGATGAAGGTCCATTATTTTCGTAACTGCCAAATATGTCTTTAGAGAAGATCATCCCAGCAAAGGAAGGGCAGCCCAATGGATAAGGTAACTGATCAGCCTCCCAGAGAATGCAAGTCTGAAATTATTGATGCCTTCAAGAAGGCACCATCCCCAAGTGGAGCCACTGTTAGCCACCTATAATATTTTGTTATACCAAAAGGTGGCTAAAAATCTATTTTGAGCCTTCAAGGAACAATTTTCTATGAAGAACTGTTGGCTCTTGAAGACTTTTGAAGGCCTCCTGCCTCTGTCCAAATCTGCACTGTTGTTTACATCCCAAAGACCCTGAAATCCTGTTGATTTCCAAGACCAGATACTGCTGCAAGGCCCATTTTCCTTTTCCCCCTTTTTTCCAAAACTAACCTCTTTTGCTCCCCTTTTTTCCCCATGAAATCCCCTTTGTTTTTCATGATTCCTCTTCTCCCCTTCATGAAAATCACTCTCATAAAGTTAAAGACTCACTCTTTAACCTTACCGAAACCCTCCATTTCCTTTGAAAATCATTTAAAAACACATTTTTCATAAGTATTGGACTTAAGCCCTTAGGCTAAGTCTTTAACCCCCTTTTTCTTCCATACACCCACACCCTAAGACCCAGCGCTAACTCTAGAGGTGCTTATCGCATCGCAGATCGCAAATTATGGTTTTATTTAAAAATGCTAATCGCAAGAATCGGTGATGCGATCAATCGCAATATCGCATTATCGCATTTTCTATGGTGCGTTTCATTGACTCTTCGCGAAAACTTGTGATGCGATCATTCCGCCCGATCGCATATCGCAAATCGCATGTGTCGTTGTTTACATCCGTTTGATCCATCGCAAATATTTGTGATGCGATTCGATCGCGTCGCAAATATTTGCGATGCGACCGCCCGATCGTAGTTTCTCTCCATCGCACTGTCCACGATTGCGATCGACCCCGCCGAGCCCACCGTACGATACCCCCGCCATTCATATAAAATACGCCTTTTCCCCTTTGTAAAGCTGAAAAATGTCATATTTCGTTGTTTATAAAGGTTTTGCCCACCAAATCCCTCCGCCGCATCTCCGCCATTGATCTGCGCCCCCACTCCACGATCCAACGGTCCTCCAAGCATTCTCCCTCCTGACCCCTTTATACGTTATTTCACTGTTTTTTCCGATGTTTCCACATAACCACCCCCGGTTTCTTCTGCACCACCTTTGGGCGGGTGGTGGTTTTTCCCCGTCGCCCAGGGATTCCATACACCGCTCGACGCGTGTCCCTTGTACGATTTGAAAACCGCCGAGCAATCGTCACCCCCCGCGTGTTATAATTCAGACCTGGACGCCCAGCGAAATTAATGACAGCTGTCTGATCTAAGACCGCCCATCCAACGGTGATCACTCGCCTAACATTCATGACCTTTAACCAAAGTGCCCGAGCGATAGCCAAGCTATTGTACAGCGACAATCCCATCCCCGACTGTCGATCTCAGCGCAAATCGACGGCTCAGATTTAATCACCCTTCCACCATCTCTTTTGACCATTCTGAGATTAAATCCCGACCGTTGGATGATGCCATCCAACGGCCTTGCTTCCCCCGCACACCCTCCGATGCAGATTGACCTATAAACGCAGGATTTTGTAACATTTGTTTGTTTTGCAGGGTTTAATGTTTTTTCCGCTTGAAAGGATGAAAGTTCGTAGGACGAGGGTGACGATCCTCCGCCTTTCGAATACATTAGAGAAATCGTCCACAGGGTATGGATTCACGTTCTTCATCAAAGGTTTCATGAGCCTTCGGTGCCGTCTGCCCCTGCTAAAACCTAAAAACATCAAATGAAGCACAGAGAAAGAGTATCAGTTGCAGAAGACCAGAAATGTGCCAGCACCGAGGGTTGAAGACAGATCAGCGGGGATTACGGCTAAGACAGTTATCAAAAGCCTAATCCCCAATATAAAACACAGTTTGAAGGAAAACCTAAAGTGCTTAATCTTCCACCGCCACAAATGGAGGAAAATCGATTCCTTCCAGCGACTAAAGTGCCACCTGTGCCTCAAAATATTCAATCAGGAGCTGAATTTATTGATCAAGATCAGATATTTTGCCTCAAAGCAGCCGAGGAGTTATTTCTGCTAGGAACTTCAATGCAAAGAATATCTGCAGAGTTACTCCCGTATTACGCAGAACCTCAAAGCAAATAAAGATCCCACCGAGCTCTAATATTTATTGTAAAACAGTTAATACAGTGATCCACCTGTAAACTTCTCCGTCGAGCCCCTCAAAGGGCCGAGAAGTCTTGAATCTGTATTTATTGTCTTAAGAGATCTTATCTCAGATCTTTTCCCCTCAGTCTTCTATAAATACTTCAGTAGAAGATGGTTGGTTGTTGGTTGTTGTTTGATTACAAGCTGTAACACTGAAACTCTCCGAAATAAATATACAAGTCTGTTGAAGTTGAAAAACAAATTGAAGTCTTGGATGTCTTGATGATGTTGTTGCATGCTTGTTCCTAAGAAGGCTCTATCATTGGATCCATGAGCTTGGCTATTGGTGAAGTATTTTGAATTGTTTTATGTTTTCCCCTGTTTTCATTATGTTCCATAATTTCTTACTACAGTAGGTTGAAAGTTTTAGGCTAAGAAATGACTCCTGGAAGCACCTTAGACCTGTTCATCCTTCATTGTTTTATGTTTTCTTCTGCTGAAGTATTTTAGAGGCTTTAAACTTTCTCTTTAGTCTTCATGCTTGTTTATTTCTATAATAGCTCAAATAGTTGGTTTCAGCATGATTTATGGTTCTCCCTGCTTGTCTGCCATCACTTGAAAGCTGTTATTGAAGTCTCCCTTTGAAGTACCATTGTTTTAAGTTAATCAAAGAGGTCGGTTTTGATCTTGCCCTTTGCCATTACTTGAACAGTTGTTTTGAAGGTCATTATATTTGTAAGCATAGATGTTATGTAGGTGTTCCCTCTTCTATAAATGCAACTATCAGTAAATCTTTTATGTTTTCTAAGTCCTTTAAAATAAAATCTTTAAGGAAATAGGGGATTCCCCGAATCTTAGATTTCATTTTAAAAGTTGTCTTGAAGTCATTATTTTCTTAAAGAATGTTTGTAGAATTTATGGTTAGCCCTGTCTATCAAATATCTCTTTATTGTTAAGTTATTTTTTCAAGTTCCCTTTGTTGAGAATTAAACTTCCTTTTTCCAATCATTAATGTCCATCTCATTCCAAAAACAAAACGATCCTGTGGCCAAGTTAGATTTGCCCTTTGATATCCCATATCCCTTGAAGAGTTTGTCATGACCTTATTTTGACTCCATTCCCAATGAACTAGATGTTTCTCCATTCTATATATCTTTCCTAGACCTTTCGTGTTCTGTTGTATTAATTCAACCAAACACATAAACAAACACCTGTACTTAATAACTAGTCTAAATCCAATACTCAAAGAACACAAGATAAACCTTTGCAGAAAAAAATTTGAGAGATCCCTCTCTGAGAACAGGAGGACTAGATCCTGGAACTCTAAATATTGGTTCTGATGTTGCCTTGTCTTTTGATTTTCCAAACTGTCAAAACACGGGACACCAACAAGCTCAACTGATAGTTGATTGGTTACTTGACTCAAATGATGGCCAACTCGTTAGTTAACTCAATGAATGGTTGACTAGTTAGTCAACCTTGCTAATGGTTGATTGGTTAATTAACCCAACCAACAGTCGATTTTTTATTTACTCAACCAACGATTGACTAGTTCATTAACCTAACCAATGGTTTACTATAATATTACATTGGTTGAGTTTAACATTATGGTTAAATAACTTGACCATTTGGTCAACTCATGTTTGTAGTTTGTAAAACCCCTCGCTTAATCCCCAAATTGTAATGTATATATACACACATGACACTCAAGTCGATGAGCCAATACATGATATCTATGCTATTTAGTCGGTTTATGTTGAGGCTGAAGTGTATATGTGTATAAGTGTGTTTGTCCTATGGGCTAGTGTATAGATGTGATTTTAAGGCCATAGTGCATGTTTGGTTAGGCTAGAGAGCTTATGTGATAAAAGGACAATGAGTCTAGTAGATGTAATATGTAAAAAAATGAGATTAATAAAATAACACCATGGTTGCAGACCATGGAATAAGAAGAATATGAAGGGCTGGGACTCCACAAGAGGGAAAAGTGGGGGTTTGAAACTAAGACATGGTTCCTAAGCCAAATAACTATTACTAATATAATATTCCTAAAGTAACTTTATGGGATGACCTTAAAATATATAGTAACATTATAATATATTTTAATGCAATATTGGTTATCCTAAGCTATAAATAAAAGGTAAATATGTAGAAATTATATGCACTAAGCATGCATATGTCCAAGATCCACCTGATCCCACCCTATTTAAATTTATGCAAGATACTGAATATGTTCCACTTGTTAATCTTTTGCGGAAAAATTAATTGCACACACATGTGAAGCATAAACAAAAATAATCAATCGCACATAACACGGTTTTTAACCGGGAAAGACTGAAGCTGAAAACCCAAACATTATATTATGTAACATGGAGATCATATGAAAATCTCATAAAAAAATACAAAGCTTATCACAAGCCCTCAGTACAATACAATCGTCATACACTAATTAGGCCTAATCTTGCAAATCCATGCACCGATCTTTGCCAACTACTAGCTCGTCTCCACCGGGCAAGCAATATCTCACAAGAATGGCTCTAATGAGTTCGATCTACTCCATCCTTTGACTCAGACAATCCTCATTGGCATCTCCACTCAGGTGTTTGATGCAATCAATGCATCACTAATAGTCACAACAGATAGTCCATCTTGCCCTTTCACCTATCTCTCCACTAGGTCGCCACTGGAACTGACATGCACTATAGTTAAGTGTTGTATTTGTTCAATTTATTAATGAGTTATTATTTGTGAATTAATTAAATAATTAATTCACTCCACTCTCACTAGTGTATCATTCAGTTAGACTAGATACAACTAGCTCAACTGAGTTTAACTCCATTAACTGAGTTAAATTGAATAACAACTCCATGAAATACTCTTCCAACAATGTCATAACTTGGCCACTTCAGTTCTAACTGAGTCCTCCATAATAGCTCCAAGAAACCCCTCAGAATATTTAATTCCTTCATAAGTATTGATGCCACATCTGTGCACTGAACTGGAGTGCTCCAAGAGAATAAGTTGTTGTTTAGAGTCTGATTATTATTAAGAGCTAATAATAATCGACATGCATCTATTTTTAGATCAGCGCTCTATAAATAGACTTCGCCCAATCTTCTAAAAATAGAATTTCATCTATTTTTCACATTTGACCAACCATCTATAAATAACATCCTACAACTTATAGAATATGCTCATCATGTCTAAAAATAGACTTGCGCCAAAAATAGCCTGCAGGCCCACTTAGTGAAGGCAACTCTTTTCACTAAGCTCATCATCTCGTTGAATCTCAACACTCCCTCTCAACAAGATAGGGATTATCCTTCACCCCGATCCTGCCTCTATGGTATTTGAATTTTCTCCTAGTGAGCACCTTCGTCAGAATATCTGCATCCTAATCCTCCGTGGGAATGTACTGAAGCAACATGATCTTCCGCTGCACACAATCTTTGATATGATGATATCGGATATCAATATGTTTAGATCTATCCTGAAACACAGGATTAACTGAGAGTTTAATGCAACTCTGATTATCACAATGAATCATCTTGGGATCTAAATGTGAACCGAACAAACCAACCAGAATCTTCCTCATCCAAATAGCCTCACATGCAGCTAAACTTGCTGCCATGTATTCTGCTTCCGCTGAACTGAGTGCCATGGATCTTTGTTTCCTGTTGTACCAAGAAAATGTCATAGATCCGATACTGAAAATCCCTCCTAATGTGCTCTTTCTATCTGTTGGGATTCCTACCCAATCTGCATCCGTGAAGCCATGCAACTTCACCTCATCCATCTGTCTGTACCATAAACCATACTCAGATGTGCCCCTGAGATATCTCAGGACATGCTTGCCCGCCTTCCAAAAGAGATTGGTAGGCTTAACCATTGCTTGTGAAAGCTGTTTCACCGCATAGCATATGTCCGGTCTTGTATTGACTAAATTCATGAGCGAACCCACCAACTGTCGATAAATAGTGGCATCCACTACCTCTGCCAATGTAGCATCCTCTTTCTTCCAATTTTCTGGAAGAGGAGTGTCGATAGGCTTGCAGCCTTGCATGTGAAACTTCTCCAGTATCTCCCGGGCATACTTTCCTTGAGACAAAAATATTTCACCTTCCCACTGCCATATTTCGAATCCAAGGAAATAATGAAGGAGGCCCAAATCCTTCATCTCAAACTCCTTTGCAAGATCATCCTTGCATGAGTGTATCAACTGCTCATCACCTGTTAGTATCAAATCATCAACATAAATTACAATGATCAAAAGCTTACCCTCAACCACAATCTGGTAAAGGTTTGCATCCGTCTCACTCTTGCTGAAGCCAAGTCCAGTGAAATAGCTGTCAATCCTAGTGTACCAAACACGGGGTGCTTGTTTCAGCCCATACAACGCTCTTTTGAACCTGCACACATGTGACTCGCTGCTGAAGATCTCAAATCCTTCAGGTTTCTCAATGTACACCTCTTCCTCAATGATCCCATTAAGGAACGTAGTCTTCACATCCATCTAATGAATGTGCCAACCCATCTGCGTTGAAAGAGCAAGGATGGTCCGTATGGAATAATGTAGTGTGACAGGTGCAAAGGTTTCTTCATAGTCAATCCCCTCAATATGTGAGAAGCCCTGGGCAACAAATCTTGCCTTATACTTCTCGACGCTCCCATCAGCAGCTTGCTTTACCTTGTAGATCCATCTTGATCCTACAACTGATTTTCCCACCGGCCTTGGAACAATCTCCCAAGCACTATTTCTGACAATGGAGTCATAATCCTCCACCATGACATCTACCCATGTGGGCTCCTGAAAAGCTTATTCAAAATAAGATGGCTCTATCACAATACACTTGCTCATAAGAGCCATGTATCCAGAATATCGGTCAGGTGACTGTCTCTGTCTATGCTGTGATGTAGGAACTCCCACATTCTGTGCCGCATTCACTTTCAGTCTCTCAGCTTTTGTGGTACGCTTTCTGCCTTGTCTGATGTTTGGTTCTACATGAGTGGACTCCTCCACTCCATGAATATCCTCCTATGGCTGATGCACATCCAGGGGCTCATCTTTGGGAACAAGAAGTTCCTCCTCCACATGCAAGTGTAGCTCCCTCTCAAGCGACAACTTCATGACTTTAACCTCATTGAATTTTATATCTTGTCGCATAACAGTCATCCGACTATTTGACAAATACACACAATAGTTATGGGGTGTTTCTGTGTACCCCAAAAATATCCCAACTTATGCAGTAGGCTCCAACTTCTTCCTGGCATCCTTCGTCACATGAATCTAAACAGGTGAGCCAAAAATCTTCAAATGAGAAATATCAAGCTTCTTACCAGTAAAAGCTTCCTCGGGTGTACTCATGCCAAGTACTCTATGAGGACAATGGTTTTGTACATAAACCGTAGTGTTTCATGCTTCCGCCCACAAGTGCATTGGTAGGCCCTGATCATGCAGCATCGCTCGTGCAGCACCCATGATCATTCTGTTCTTTCTCTCCGTGGCCCCATTTTGCTGTGGGTTATGAGGCACTATGAGTTCTCTTCGAATTCCTTCTTTGCTATAGAAGTCTTTTAATTCGCCAGAGATGTATTCACCGCCATTATCACTCCTTAGAGCTGTCACCTGCTTCCCCGACTCCTTCTCCACCAATGCCTTGAACTCACAGAACTTTAATAATGTTTCACTCTTCTTCTGCATGAAGAAGATCTAGCATCTACGAAAAAAGTCATCAACAAATATCACATAATACCTGTGTTTCACTGTTGAAGCAACCGAGAATGGTCCACACACATCTGTGTGAATTCTCTCCAGGATCACCGAAGCATGGTTCTCCTTCTCATGAAAATTGGTCTTCACAAACTTACCCATTGTACATCCTTTTTACTGATCTGACTGCTCAAGAGTACCCTTGGGAAGTCCAATAGAAATTTGCTGCAAAATCTTCAAAGCGCCATGGTGAATATGGCCCAATCTCCTGTGCCATAACTCGCCCTCATCCCGGCTCACCAATTCTTCTACTTTGCTCACCATTGCAGCGCAACCATCTACCTCTAGCTTGTATAGATTCTTAATTCAAACCCCTATCTTCTTGGTTTGACCCATTTTTTTATGTCGAAGGAAAGCTTTTCCCTCACTGAAAACAACATCATAACCTCTGCTTCTAGCATTGCGACTGAGACCAAGTTCTTCTTCAAACCTGGAACATGCAGGACATTATTCAACAAGAATGGATTACCGGAATCCCTCTCAAAGGTAATGGTCCCAATGCCTGTCGCATTGTACCGACCATCTTCGCCCATCTCTATATGCATTTGGAGGTCCTTATCCTCCAAGTCACTAAACAACTCTTTGTCTCATGTCATATGGAAAGACGCACCACTGTCAAGATACCACACCGATCCCATGTAGCTTGAAACCAAGCATACGATCAAGGAAAAATCTAGCTCAAATTGCGAGGCTAAGGCCTCTCCAGCTGAAAATCCAGTAACCTGCTTATTCGTCTTCTTCTGTGGACAGTTAGTGACGAAATTTCCATGCTCGTGACAGTGAAAACACTTCACTTTGGACAAGTCCTGCTTCTTGCCTTTTGCACCGGATTTAGAAGGATTTTTCTTCCCCTTCCCTTTCCTTTCTTTTGTTGCCAAAGCGCAATTCTCTTCATCTTCATTCTTCGACAAAGATCCATTCCTGGTACCTCGCCTTATTTCCTCCTGCACAAGATCCGACCAAAGTTGCTCCCATCCTGGCAGTTTCTCCCGTCCATTGACAGAGTCTTCGTAGCTATGCCAACTCTTCGGAAGCCCAAGGAGAGCCAAGCTCACCAAGTCTTCTTCATCAACAGTAACCCCCACACTTCCCAGCTCATCCTTGTAGTGGACAAACTTCGTGAGGTATTTTGGAATACTATCGCCTTTCTCCATTTTTATTTTTCTGAACTTGTCTTTAAGCGCCAACTTCCTCTGGTCACTTCTGCTTTGGAACAAGTCTGTCAAAGCCTTCCACATTAAGAATGGAGTAGCTTTCCCATGAAGGTTGGACATAACATGGTCCTTCACACCTTCCAACAGAATCCTCCTCGTCTTTGCAGTCTTCTTTTGCCATGCATCAAGTAATGCAGCATCGCTAGATCCCGGCTTAGGAACATCGCTATCGATGAACTCCTTCAGCCCATTATCCTCCAGCACCGCCTCCATCTTGTCCTTCCAGGCTATGTAATTCAAGCTCCCATCAAGGGCATACTCCAATCTCAACCCGTTGAAAGACATTTCAATGTATACTCGATTTCTGCACCAAGAATCTTTTGTAGCAAATTCGAATTGTCCACCAGCACAAACTCACTTCACAATTGCAATCTTCAATCAACAATGCTCCGATACCATGTAGAAATTATATGCACTAAGCATGCATATGTCCAATATCCACCTGATCTCACACTATTTAACTTTATGCAAGATACTGAATCTATTCCACTTGTTAATCTTTTGTGGAAAAATTAATTGCACACACATGTGAAGCATAAACAAAAATTATCAATCGCACATAACACAGTTTTTAACCGAGAAAGCCTGAAGCTGAAAACCCCAACTATATATTATGTAACATGGAGATCATATGACAATCTCATACAAACATACAAATCTTATCACAAGCCCTCAGTACAGTACAATCGTCATACACTAATCAGGCTTAATCTTGCAAATCCATGCACCGATCTTTGCCACCTGCTAGCCTGCCTCCACTACACAATCTCTGTTGAAGAATGCATCTAATGAATTTGAATTACTCCATCCTTGACTGCACAATCCTCATTGGCATCTCCACTATGTGTTTGATGCAATCAATGCATCACTAATAGTCACAACAGATAGTCTATCTTTCCCTTTCACCTATCTCTCCACTGGTCTCCACTGAAACTGCCATGCACTGTAGTTAATTGTTGTATTGTTCAGTTGATTAATGAGTTATTATTTATGAATTAATTCACTCCGCTCTCACTAGTGTATCAATCAGTTAGACCAGATACAACTAGCTCAACTGAGTCTAACTGAGTTAAACTGAATACAACTCCATAACTACTTCTTCCAATTGTGTCATAACTCTGCCACTTGAGTTCTAACTGAGTCCTCCATTCAATAGCTCCAATAAACCCTCAGGAATAGCGTGATTCCTTCTGTCAGCTGATGTTCCACATCTTTGCACTGAACTGAAGTGCTCCAAGAGAATAAGTTGTTGTTTAGAGTCTGATTATTATTAAGAGCTAATAATAATTGACATGCATCTATTTTTAGATCATCGCTCTATAAATAGACTTCACCCAATCTTCTAAAAAAATAATTTCATCTATTTTTCACTTTTGACCAACCATCTACAAATAGCATCTTGCAACTTATATAATATGCTCATCATGTCTAAAAATAGACTTGCGCAAAAAATAGCCTGCAGGCCCACTTAGTGAAGGCGACTCTTTTCACTAAGCTCATCATCTTATTGAATCTCAACAAAATATAGCATTGCAAATTATCAATGCTACTGATGAGACTATTGTGTCTTCCCTAAGGAGAGCCATATGAAGACTGGCTACTATCCTCTAAGGATATTCGGTGGATCTAGGTACAAGTGCACTTCTCCTTGGGTTGCTTTTGGGAAGGAGAAAGCCCTAAAGAGAGTAGTGTAGGTATAGGTGTCCTTGTGTGAGGCATGGAGGGTACCTGGAAGCTCCTAAGGGTAGCTAAAACTCCTAGCAGCCATAAGACTTGCAGATTCCCTAACTAGCCTAAGTTTTAATCCCTAGAAGGATAATGGCATATCTCGATGGATTGTGGGTGCAAGAAAGGGGGTGCACTACCATGGATTCAGTATTTTAATGGAGGATGAGAGATTTTAAGTTGGAATATCATTGAGGTTTTTCACCTTGGGCTGGAATATCGTTAGGGTTTAACACCTCGACCTTGGTTTTGTTTGGTCATTGTTATGTACCAAAGCTAGCTTTAGGAAATCCCTGTCTTGGTGGAGTAATGGCCTTAGCTTGGTGGTGACCCACTATTGAGAGAGTAGGAGCAATAGACTGTATGGAAAGGATAAATGTATAAGGTCTACAACCAGTTGGTGCTCATTAAATGATAAGTGCTTCTAGTTATGCATTATTTTCCCTAAATTCTATGTACACTTTGATATATATATATATAGTATTTTAAGGTTTAAATCTTTTATACCTATTTTTATTATGTTTTTCAAGTCATATCATATATGGTTATGGCATAGAGACAAAACTCAACTATAATGTCCCTTAACTGGGTGGATGGTTGTGTTACAAAGTGGTAGAAGAGCATAAGTTGCAACATTGGGCTTGCATGGGCCAAAAATAGAGCATAAAGGAGTGTTAGCATGTTTGTAGACTATTTTACGAAATCACTTAGTCAAGTGTATCTCCTTGGAACATACAAATTGCAAGACTTGTTAAAAATGGCCTTATCAATGAGGCCCCAAAACTCTCCATGGAAAATCCTTCAAAGAGATTGTTACACAGCATTTTTTCACCATCCTTGCAATCCCCATTCCGCACATTGGAGGACCATTTCTGTGACTTATATGAAGTGTCATGCCTTGCAAAAGTGTCATTGAATCCCTTTCCATGAGGGGAACATTTCCTCTGTTGAATTTTCCTGGAACAGACCATCAAAAACACATGCTTTTGGGTTGGCGCTGGCAGGCAGTTATGGCCTCGTGCCGATAAAGGAAATTAACACTGAGCCCTACACCGATTGGTGCTCTGGCTCAGTGAGCTACCTGCGCTGATCTATTTTTGGAAAGATTTTTAAATATAGAAGCAAAGTTTCCAAGCTAACTACTTCGTGAGCGAGTCATCTTGGGTTGTTCGACTACATAACGTTGAGCACCTTCCTTTGGCTTCTTGTTTTCTCCTTTTGGGGAAACCTCCCAAATGATAAGGCCTCCCTTCCACCATTTGAGGGATCCCAAACTCCTCCTCTCCTTCTGTACATACACCTCTCTCACATAGATGTAGCTAGCTGAATAGGAATTTCTGAACATTTTGCTGAAACAATGTGATATAGCTGGTGTGAGACAGAGCAGAGAGAGAGACCCTTGTCAAGAGAGAGCTCAGGATTTTAGCCACACGACATCCAAATTCTCCGACGAATGCTTGAGACGTGTTTTGACTGGACCCGCTGAAGGAGGTTGCAACGTCAAGGCTCCGATTGTAATCTCTTTCTTTCTCTTAATATATACATGACTGATATTTTGGTTCCCATATCGTGTTGATGTGATTTATCTTATGCAATACATTTAATTCTTCTTGACTAATTATCTAGTTATGAATGCAATTATTGTCTTGTATGTTTCTTTCATCCTTTGATCTTTGTGCAGGCACCTGAGTACCATTGTTGAAGGATCGCGATGTGTTGGGACGAGGATCAGGAGACCTCTGCTACAGCTACGACAACCACGTTGGATCACAGGTAGGACAATCTATGCCAACTCATTTCATTCATTAACTAGGAACCAACACATTAGCATGTCCTCTTGCTACTAGACCCACCCTAGGGCTAGAGGGATCGCCATTGTCCGTAGAGGGGATTTACCTACACAACAAGTTTGAGACTCCGCTGGGGATTTACCTACACAACAAGATGTGTGTGTTGCTTTCCCATCTCCACCCTGTTATTACCGTTGGTCCCTTTGCGAAGTGGGGCATCGATTTTATGACGTGTAACCCTCACTCGGCCAGGGGGCATGCTTATATCATTGTAGCTGTTGAATACTTCACCAAATGGGCTAAAGCAATGCCTACACTTATGGTTGACGGTAAGACAACAACATAATTTCTATTCAATCATGTCATTTCTAGGTTTGGTGTCCTCAAGCCATTGTTACTGATCATGGTTCCCATTTTTGGCATTACATGGTGACTAAGTTGACTTCCAAGTTGGGTTTGCATCACGACAGCTCAACGTCGTACTACCCTTAGGCCAATGGCCAGGTTGAAGCCGTGAGCAAAGTTCTCGTCACTATGCTTCAATGTACAATTTGGATGCACAAATCAAACTGGCATCTCATGTTGTTTTAGGCTCTTTGGGCATATCGAACCTTAGTAAAGGATGTGACCGTATTCACTCCATTTTAGCTTGTTTATGGTCTAGAAGCTACCCTTCCGATTGTATGCGAAATATTTTTGCTCAAATTAGCTATTGAATTGTTGCCGAATGCTTCACCAGAAGAAGAGAATCTTCTCTATTTAGAAAGGTTGGATGAAACTCGCTGCTTTGTTGCTCTGGTCATTGAAGCATAGAAAAAGCAGGGCAAAGCTCATTTTGACCAATCGGTTTCCCCTCGTTCCTTCATAGAAGGAGACCTCGTCCTCTTGTACGACCAAGCTCATGATAAGATGGGGGCAGGAAAATTTCAACCCATGTGGCATGGGTCGTACATTGTTAAATTTTTTTTGTGGAATGGGGCTTACGAGCTTATTGATTACGAAGATCATCCTCTGGATCAACCCAGAAATGGGTTGTATCTTAAAAAATACTTTGCATGAGTCATTCGTGCATGTTTTCTATACATAGGTGTTCTTTTCATTTTTGTACATTTTTGGCGTAGTGTGCTTTGCAAGCATTTTCCTGCTTATTGGATCGTTGCTTATTGTGCAGATGTCTATTACCCCTTATGTCAGTTTCGCAGATCGTGCTTTTCATAGTACCCGGAACCTGTCTTCAGCAGCCTTGGTGATTTATAATTCTGTTGGTGAGTTGATAGACCTTCAAGGTATCTGTCTAGGATGAACTACAAACAATGTCGTTGAATATAGTGCTTATTGAACTATTGACTGGGGCTATTACCCTCAACATTTGTGCATTGATTGTTAACCTAGACTCGCAGCTTGTTGTTCTTCAACTTAATGGACATTATTCTGTTAGAAACCCTCACATATTAAGGTTGTATTTGCGTGTTTGTTTACTGGAAAGACGTTTTGATTACATTACATATCAACATATTCCTATATGAATGAATACATTAACTGATACAGTAGCTAACATTGTATTAGGTAGACATTTGTGTAATTTGTAAAAAAAAAATCATCATCGCATGACAAGATCCATACAGGAAAAGAGATGTATATATATATATATATTGAGTGTTTGCATCCATGTGCATCATAAGTTCAAAAAATATGTATGTTTTGGTTACATCCTGAGACATCATGTCTCTGAAAAAATATGCGGAAATAAAACCTAGGTGTCTACTCGACGTGACGCTCATGATAACACGTCACTGCCCGTACAAGCCGCCTCAACAAGCGGTGAACGCGGTTTGACACCCCTGCAGTGTGTCTTTAGTATGCATGAGGAACATCGTCAAATCACGCATAGTCCGAGATCCCACGGGAGATTCCCTCCAAGTTGCGTATGATTTCCTACTCCTTGCCTCCCTCACCATGAGGGGCTACATCAAAATCATGAGGAATCTGCCTCGCTATCGGGGACATACCTGTAGGTCTCTCTGGGCCAACATCTGCAGTTACATGGATTAATTTCAAAACACGCATAACAAAAAAAATCATAATACTCATCAAAATAAAAAATGATTCTTACCCAGTACTTCATCCCAATCCTCTCCTTTTGGGAGTTGGAGATCTGCATCACCCATGAAATCTATGCCAGAGTAGGGCCAATCCTCCACGACAATCAACTATCGGCGAAGCCACTCAAATAACTTCGGTCTCCAGGACATTTGTTGACTGCCCCCTACCCTTGGCATCAAAGCTGCCCAACGGGCCATCTGTGGCTCCTGGGCTGGTGGTGTCAAAATATTACCTCCTGGCGCTGAAATATTGGTAGTCGTTCATCTTTTGGTAGTCATTCCAAGATGAATGATACCAATACGGACCTGTAACGGAACTTCTTCAGCTTGGTTTTCTTGCATTTTGTCAATCGACGCTTCATGTTGATTGTCACTGCCTCTACCCAGTTGTAGAGGGTCAATGCCATGCAATCTACAGCAAGAAGTAGCTGGGTCTTTGTGGCCTCGTGCGATGCCTGCAATCTAGTAGCTTGTGTGATGGTGTGCAGCACTACCTTTAGTGCCAAATCTGAAATAGTTTGGATGTCCACTTTTTTGGTTCACGATCCTTTCCTTGCCCCTGGGAACACCCTATCAATAACCATACTCATGTTCTCCATTGAGGGCTGGGTGCCGGTCAGGTTTGGTACTGCCCCCCTCCGCGACAGTTCAATTATGAAATAAAAATCTAAGACTTCAATCTCAAGTTCCTGGTCATGAATAATGAATTTTTCCTAATCTACTCCCAAACACTGATCAAGTACTACAACAGTTTTGGTTGAGCTCTGAGACACGATGTCATAAATAATTTCTTGAGCCCGCAATCTCTAAGAGCTTCCATGCATCGTCTATTGCCCATGGCTTCTTCATATTCTTCACTGTGTTCTCATTCTTTCCATTTGATCACCATTTTGCCTTTTCACACCTGCAAAAAACGTTCATATGACTGTCATTAGCAAAATCCAAAGCTTTTGAAGCATTAATTTGGGCTTCCTTATTTAAAATTACATGCTAAAATTGATTGTCGCGGTTGGTGCGCCCCAGTTCAAATTTTAGGTCGGTTGGCACGAGTCCGTGCCTGATATCCGCGCCAACCGCTGCGCCCTATTTTTTGTAAAATCCCCCACAAATCTACAAATTTGGGGTTATAGGTAATGAAAGTATAATCAAAATGCAGGGAAAGATGTTAGCTCTTACCAGGAACTGATGGATTCGAGATTGGTCTTCCGTGTTGCCCGCTATCGACGGAGCAAAACCGCAGTGAAAAATGGTAACAAATTGCTCACAAGAGGTAAAAGTGAAAAGTAATTTATTTTTTACCATATTTAGCATTTTATAACTTTTCAGAACCCTAATTAGGTTTTAAAGTGTATTTTTTTATTATTTCGCTATGTTATTTTGAGAAATGGGTTTTATGTGTCCCTTGTGCAGTGACAGGTCTTTAACGTAACGGTGGTGAAGTAACAAGTTGTATTTTATACTTTTTCAGACTCGGTAAAAACACGAAAAATTCACTGTTGGAGTCATCTTTCAGCTCTTTTCTGACTCTCTAAAATTGAAAATATTTCTGAGACTTTTGTCATTTTGAACTCATTAAATAGTTGCGAAACAATATCTACCTAGTATACGTTTACCCCTTTTTCAGGTTGGGATAGATTATTTATGAAAAAGGAATACCTTAGCCTATCGCGACTAAGAGGTTCTCTCAGACACAGTTTTCTACCTTTTTGGATCTATGAGACTACTTACGAAAAGGGACTACTGGATTTTTCTTTTCTGCTTCTTTTCAAACTCTCTAAACATGAAAAGATGTCGAGTTCTTCCTTTGTCAGACTCGTTAAATCCTAAATGACATCGGAAACCATCACCATTACATCACCTCCTTCCTCCTTCCTAGGACTCGTAAAATGTACTAGGATGGATTTGTCCGAAGGAAAAACTTACATGAAAAGCATATGTTATCCCCTTCAAGCTTGTTTTCCAAAAATAATTGGGGTACTCGCCAGCAATGGTGGGGGAAAATGGAACTAGTTCTCAGTCGTGTCGGCAGTATGTCGCTCTTGAACATGAAACTCATCTGCATTCGTGTCGGGTTGGGTACATCTCATTTTGTCATTTTTTGCCTCCATGGGTTTGGGTAATCTGTTTTGACCTCTCATCTTCTCTTTGCCATGTCATCATGACCTCAAATCCCTTGATGTCAAATACTACCAAATCTGGAGTCGTGTCGCTGATATGTTCAAGAGAAGTTTCCATTTGCAGTTTTCAACCTCCCTCTGATTCTCTTTTTGTCATGATTCACCATCATCATATTCCTCTGTCTCATGTCGATGATGTGGGAAACATTATGGCCCTCCTTCGACCAGGTCACTTCCTGTCGACTTCAGCTCATTATCTAGGAAGTTGATCTAGAGACTCCCTTCTGGTACCTTGGAGCTTGCATGCCTCAATGGAAAGTTCTTCGCACTCAATGACAGGTCCACATCATTGGCCTTCGATCAAGTGATTCTACGGGTGTTTGACGTGAGATCATTGTTCACATTCCGTGGATTGTACTAGTCGTACCTTGAGATCCATTGTCATTATTGGTGGTTTCTCTCGTGCCTGTTAACAACTTTCATCATTGGCTGGTAATCAGGTGACTTTCTTGCATGTTTGACTTCAGCTCACATATTCGCATGCTTGAATTTGTACTTCTTCGGGTCAAGATGGAGCGCAAGACCTTGGTTTTGTCTGATGAGATCCAGGCTGCGAGAAATTTTGGTTTATCATGACTATATGCAGGACTCTTTTGATTGTATGGTTGCGACCATACCTGAGTCTATTTGTTGATCCTTATTACTGGATGGCTGCATCCATACCTCGGATCTTAGTTTTTATGTACTCTATTATGGATGGTTGTGCCCATGCCACATGTTCATGTATCAGAGATATTAGTTGTATTTGTACTTGCAGGACTTCTGACAATGGTGTTTGGTTCGAACACATTCTCGTAAAGAATTTCACTCCTCCCTCTCTCTTAGACCTCATGATTTAGGGGGCATCTATTACACAAAATTTTTTCACCGTCCCTACAATCCCCATTCCGCACATTGGAGGACCATTTATGTGACTTATATGAAGTGTCATGCCTTGAAAAAGTGTCATTGCATCCCTTTCCATGAGGGGAACATTTCCTTTGTTGACTTTTCCTTGAACAAACCATAAAAAACACATGATTTAGGGTTAGCACTGGAAAGCATTTATGGCCTCGCGCTGATAAAGGAAATTAACACTGAGCCCTGTGCCCATTGGCGCTCTCTCTCCGTGAGCTGCCCATGTCGAGTTGTTTTTGGAAAGATTTTTAAATATAGAAGCGAAGTTTCCAAGCTAACTACTTCATGAGAGAGTCAGCTTGGGTTGTTCAACTACATAATGTCGAGCACCTTCCTTTGGCTTCTTGTTTCCTCCTTTTGGGGCAACCTTCCAAAGGATAAGGCCTCCCTTCCACCATTTGAGGGATCCCAACCTCCTCCTCTCCTTCTATAAATACACCTATCTCACATAGATTCATCTAGTTGAATAGGAATTGTTGAAACAGTGTGATATAGTTGGTGTGAGACAGAGCAGAGAGAGAGACACTTGTCAAGAGAGAGCTTAGGCTTTTTGCATTCGCCACGTCCAAATTCCCCGACGAATGCTCGAGATGCGTTTTGATTGGACACGCTGAAGGAGGCTGCAACGTCAAGGCTCTGGTTGTAATCTCTTTTTTTCTCTTAATATATACATGACTGATGTTTTGGTTCCCATCTTGTGTTGATGTCATTTATCTTACGCAATACGTTTAATTCTCCTTGACTAATTAGCTAGTTATGAATGCAATTATTGTCTTGTATGCTGCTTTCTTCCTTTGATCCTTGTGTAGGCACCCGAGTACCATTGCTGAAGGATCGCGGCGTGTCGGGACGAGGATCAGGAGACCTATGCTACAGCTACAACAACTGCATTGGATCACAGGTAGGACAATCTATCCCAACTCATTTCATTCATTAACTAGGAACCGACACATTAGCATGTCCTCTTGCTGCTAGACCCACCCTAGGGCTAGAGGGATTGCCTCTGTCTGCAGAGGGGATTTACCAACACAACAGGAATGTTATTTCTTGAAATTTTGGCCTTAAAAAGTTATATTCACAATGGTGAAAGTAATAAAGTATTGCATTTGTTTATAAAATAGGTTTTGAGTGAAACCATACTTGATTATAGTTTTTTGTACTCTTTCCTCTTGTGTCAGCTTAAGGGCTATTAGAATGAGTTAGGGAAGGCTTTGCAAGTGTTTGAATTTTTTTCCAATTGGATATGGTGGTTTGGGAAGTTATGATTTCTAGGCATGAAAAAAATGGATAGAGAGTGGAGACCTTTATTGGTGTTGGATAGAGGTGACTTTTTGTGACAACTCTATTGTTCCTTCATTTAATTATCAACCCGAGGTAAGTCTTTTTATTTCAAGAGTGTTAGCACAGTATATGCGAGTTAACTGATCTATGGGTGCTCTTTGTCAATGTTCAGAAGGAATAACTAACTTTCGAAGCTTGTTGATCCTAAAGAAGATGTCTTAGATTTTTTAGCATAAATCTGAGTAAGGGGATTTGATGTTTTTCTACTGGAATAAACAATAGTTCTATTAAACTGAACAATGGTCTAGATAAATCAAGCGGGAATTGAAATGACAGTAATGAAATTAAGAAAAACAGTAGTCCAACTAAATTGTTTTAGATAGGGAATTAAATTGAATCGATGACCTAGCGATTTAAGTAGTAATGAAGCAGCTATTCGAATAGCAATATAACTAGAATGGTGACTAGATAAGTAATAATGAAACAATATTTAAGCAATATGACTAGCTGTGCAATAATGAAACAGGAGTAGAACTAATCAATATAACTAGCTATTCAATAATGAAATGGCAGTATAACTAAGCAATACGACTAGCTGTGCAATAGTGAAACAACAGTAGAACTAAGCTAGTAGCAATGAATAGCAATAGAACCGAAACGAGTCAAATAACTCATACATATATCACTAAGTAATTTTTCAATGGAGTTCTCTGTAAGACTTAATTAAACAACATTAATCAATTTGGGTAGTTTCTTTATTGCACCATGCAATGCATGGAGATGCAGAACGTTGAAATCAATATTTCTACGACCTAGAAATTAACTATCATGACAACAGATGAACAAGTATTAACAAAACATTATCAGAAATGAGATTGCACTTGTCTTATTCTAAGAACGCAATTGCCAATGATTCATTAAAGAAGAAGAGTTGTGATTATGTCAATGGAAATATGTATTAAAACTACACCAAGTTTACAGATATCGATTCTGTAACTTTTTAGAACATGAAAACGTGCGTGGAGCTACCAGAGGTTGGGCCCAGACCTACAGAAGCCTCAACATTGATGAAAATTCAAAAGATAGTTACTCAAAACTCTCTGTTACATCCAGGAATGCTATGGAATAAAATTAGACAGATTGTTTTGGATTTTCTATTATCGGATTTCCCTCTCATTCTGCTCTTTGCCCCTTTAAAGGCAATCTTCAGAATTTCGAGAATGTATCTCAATCGACAGCCCACTACGCGTGGCTGTCATTTGAGTTCTTAGACTCAATCTTCTCGTTCGCCTTCTATTGGCCATTTGGGCTGCTTTGTCCTTGCATCCGTCGATTGGCTTTCTTTTGCTATTGGTTTAGGCATTCCTAGTTTCCTGCAGGTAAAGACAAAAAAGAGTCAATTCCTTATTATAAATTGTTCTTTCTATCATTAGTCTGATTGTTCCTATTTTCATGATTTTCATTTCTTATCGTTAATATGAAGAGGGATTTTCTTGAAATTACAATATTATTTGCAGTATTTAATGGGTGAAAATCATACCTTAGTCTGGGCCCAACATGCTCCCCTACTTACCTTGTTGCATGTCCTCATGCAAACAAATGATTAAGGTGTAACTGAGTTAAATAATAGGTGGGGTAGGGTTTCTCATTGGGTGCTTTGTAGGCTCACTTTCTTTTTATGAGTGTGAAGGAAAGCCCTATGACTCCTTCTGACAAATTGTAGTCGTGATTATACTCTTCAGGGGGAAGCCAGAGGAAGGGATTCGGATATCTACAACCCAGCTAGTCGGGCCCCGTGTTGTAGACTAAGCTGCTGTATAAACGGAATCTAGAAGCAGAAGCCTTGAAGTTCCTGTAATTGAATGGCTCCCTATCTTTTACATTATTCGTGGAGGCCATCCACCGCTTTTTAGCTGCTGCTAGGGCTGCTTCCCGAATGTCTTCAAAGTAATCTCGTTCATTTTCAATGACATCTTTATGGAGAGGACCCAATCTAGACTTCACACCCGGCGTTCTCATGAAATTCTGATGTCGGATTATCAACTCCATGAGTTTCATAGGCTCCCCCCTAACCCATAGTTCCAGATTATGTTCTCTTTTATGAAAGATGCCATAAGCTTTAGCCCACTTGATTTTGTTTTTGGCGAATGAAAGAAAAGCTTGCAATTGAACATATCTTATGAAGGGGCCGAGGTTGCTACCAGTGTCATTTTCTAAAAAGAAATTGTGCATGTAGAGATCACATAAGAAGCATTGAACCTGCTCATCATGGTCATTACAACATTGGATAAATTCCTCTATATTCTTAAGGGAAGTGGATTTCCCTACTCTTACGGCTTTAACTTTCAGAAGTAGGTACCGCTCTGTTAGGAATAGGGCGTAGTTGGTTGCTGGTGACCTACATGATAGAGCATCATCATATAAAGAGAAAATTGCAGAGTTCTGGTCTTTGGCTTGCTCTCTCTGCCTTTGTACTACTTTAACCTTTGCCTGCTCACTTCTAAGCTGGGAAAATGTCTCATATTCAGTAAGAGAGAGGTCAATGAATTTCTTTTGCAGTGCCTGGTGCTCTTTTAATGGCACTACCTCCTTCTTGTACTATGTTAGTTCATGCCGTAATTGTACTAACTCATTCTGTACTCTTTTCTTAGCAGCTATCTCTATTAAATGAGCATAGGCAGGGACTCCCTCTGTTTGGATCCCTTTTTCCTCAAGAATTTTCTGCTCAGTTTGGGCAGATGTTTCAATGTTGTTTGCTGCTTCTATCTATACTTCGGCTTTGGTGGTGGTTGTCAAAGTGGTTTGTGTTCCAATTTCCATAGTAATTGCTGGTTCTGATTGGGTCCTTATAGTGGAAGTTTCTGATTTCGACTTCCTGAGCCTTCTTTTCCTTTTTAACTGCTTCTTCAAGTGTTTTACCAGCTTCTTCAATTTTTTATAGGTATTTCTCAAATTCCCAATTTTTCTCATGTCTGAACCTTCCCTTGTTTTTATAGGTGGCAGGGGAGTAGAACTCTCTTGCTCAGGGGTAAGGTCTAGAATGGTGTTTCTAATTAGTTCTTCATAATTACCCTCAGTATGAGGGTCTTGACAGGGAGGAGCAATGCTACCTCCTGGTGACAAGGGAACTGTCTCTGTGTGAGAGCTTTGTTCCATGAGGACAATGTCACCTGAATTAGCCTGTGCTTCCAATCTTTCGTTTATCTGTCCTTCACCGTATACTTCATAATTATAAATGGGAGACAGGGCTTTGTTCTCTTGTAGTTCCTCTTGGTCAAATAGGATATCCGTGTGACCAGAGCTGCTGTGGGAGGGAATTTTATCAGTAAATTCTTCTTGCTCCCCTACTTCTGATGAGTTCCTTAATTCGAGGTTTGTCCTTATTTTCCCTAGGACTAGGGCCATTTCCTCCTCAAATCCTTGTAAGGGTGCCTAGGATGGTTCTGCTCCATCTATGGCGTTCGACGTTCCCTGGGGTGTTCTAGCCAATTTTTGTCTGTTTGAATCTGATGTTGAGACTCGACTTCTTTTTCTTTTTGGAGGATTTACCCTAGGAGGCTCAGTTTCCGCACCCTCGGGGTTAACTTCAGGTTCCTGCAATTCTGGGTTGAAAAAATTGTGCCATGCTAGATGCTGTCGATATAGCTCATGAATAATGATTAACTTTATTAATCCTTGCTGACTAACCACTGATTGGGGCCTCTTATCTTTTCTTAGTCAAACAGCGGTATCATGCAATACAGAATTTAAAAAGGTAGGAAAATTAATTGAAATTTTCTGTTTGAGTGCAACTAAGAGTTTAAGCTGTCAAGGTTTTACCACTTCCCGACGTCCTTTGCATGTTACGAATCTTTGGATGAATACCACCAATTCTTGCCATGGCTGGTGTAAGGAAGTGGGATAAATCCCTCTAGATTTTCGTTCTAGTGGTTCGTCTAGGTCCTGGTATAGTGCTATTGCTTCTCACAGGAGTAGATGATTTTCTACCCACCTTTCCCCTTGTGCTGGTATTCCAAAAACCACTGCTATGATTTCTTCTGTGAGAGGTATGGTTCAGCCGTTTACTCTGGTTTTCCCATCCCGCAAATTTTGTAGGAATTATATTGTAATTTCTATGTTGTGTCCTTGTAATCTATGCACATATTTTAGCCATCCTACTCACTAAAGAATGGCACTTGCTGCCTTTGAAATTGGGAAATTCGATGGCTCATTTCGAAGAGTGTTTCCGCCCATGGCTAGCATGCTTTTCTCCTCTGGTTATCTCTTTTTTTTCTGTCTTTGTTGTTTCATCTGGGAGCTGAGTGTAATCAAAAAAGAGATCGTGGTTCTATATAAAGAGTCTCCATGCCTTCATTGTAGCATTTACCGATGTCTCTAACGAGATTTTTGTAGGGATTTCATCCACTTGCCAAATTAAAGCCAATCAAAGCCAATTACACCCCTCCCCCTTTGAAAAAGGGCGCCCATGCCCTCAGGTACTAGAGATATTCGACCAATGATGAAATGCGAGCATAGGTATGTCAGGCTTTAGTAATTTTGCGTGTGGAGAATTGAAGGTTAAGTAATTACTCCATGTGCAACAAACAATCAAATTTAAAAGTTTTCATGATTGAATCTTGTGCGGAGAAGGCCGAGACATGAGATAAAACAGTATTTTCATTATTATGATATGATGTCTTGTATGATTAGAATACTGTGACAAAATAAATATTTAATCAAGTATTGATTGGCGTTTTCCTTCCCAAGTTTGAAATATGTAATAAAATCTTTGTTGTTTATTCTTATGGTGAGTCATGATTGTCACTAATTCGAGTAATAGGTTTGTAGTAAAGAAAATGAGAAACAAGGTTTATTTAACAATATTTTGTTATTAAAGAAGCATTCTTTCATACCACAAGCAGGGCCACTGCTGCCAGCAGGCGTTCATAGCCTCGATAGGGTTTCTTTTTAACCTGGAAAATGAGCCATGATCCTTATGTGATAATAGTTATTTTATTATTTTGATAGAGAGATCGCCATGCTGGTATGGTAGCCAGGTAATCATGGTGCCATTCACTAGAGTTGTAGCAAAATGATCAGGCCGGCTCGTGATGAGACCTCCTGTCCTTCAAGTTAGAAGATCATTACCCTAGTGTGGTTTCCATAATTGGCATGTCAATTTCTTAGACTCTTATGATCATGGTAGGTTGGCTTGTGATGAGACCCCCTATCCTCTCTTAAGATATGTAAATGTAGTATTTGCTTTTGTATTTTAGCAGTTTGATCCATTCGAAGGTCATTGTGCTGGTGTGGTAGCCAGATAATTACAATGCCATTCACTAGAATTGTAACAGAGTGATCAGGCCATCTCGTGATCGGACCTCCTGTCCTTCTAATAGATGAGAAGGTCATTACCCTAGTGTGGTGGCCATAGTGGGCATGTCACCTGCTCAATTCCTATGATCATGGTAGGATGACTCGTGATGAGACCCCCTATCCTCTTTTGGGATTTGCATGTCACACCATGATTGCTAAGGAAGGCTCATTGACTCCTTATGAGTGAGGGATGGTGAAAGAAGTAGAAAAACTAATACCATTAATATGCCTTGTTCCATTTCTTCATGTTCTAGGGTCATATTACTCGAATAGTGAAAAAATAAATATCATTATAGGGTCCTGATTCGCTTGATATCATATTCAAACTGTGGGTGGTTTTAGCCCTTATGTTGATGTGTGTATAATATTAGCTTATGTTTAAGAATTGTAGTATCAGAAGACATCATATTTGAAATTTTATCAATTTATTTCTCTCCTTCAAGTGCCATTCCCTGCTCAAGGTTATTCAATAAAAAGAATGGCTATTTAAGATATTAATAAGTAGCTGCTTTAAAGATTGGTTGGGAAAAATGTTGAAGGGTGTTCAAAAAAATTCTCAAAAATGCTAAAACGCTCAAAAAAATGCTTCAAAAAAAATGCTCAAAAATGGGTATTTTTGTTGAAGGAACAGTCAGCTTGTTCAAAGATGGAACAACACAAGCAGCGCGGAAAATAATATTTAAAATTTGATTGAACCGCTATCGTTCAGAAATTGAACAGCAGTTGTTCCTGTATTGAACAACAAAGTTTATGAATGCAGGAAAAAGCTGCTCAATTCTGTTGAACTACTGTCGTTCAGGGATTGAACAGTAGTTGTTCTGGATTTGAACAAAAAAAATTAAAAACACAGCAAAAAGTTGTTCAATTTTATTGAACTGCTATTGTTCAGGGATTGAACAGCAGCTGTTCTAGATTTGAACAGCAAAAATTAAAAACACGACAAAAAGCTGTTCAATTTGGTTGAACCGGTGCTGTTCGAAAATTGAACAGCAGTTGTTTTGGAATTAAATGACAAAACTTAAAAACTCAACAACAAGCTGTTCAATTCAACTAAACTGTTGTTGTTCAAAAATTGAACAACAACTATTCTAGAATTGAACAGCAAAACTTAAAAACTTGACAACTAGCTGTTTAATTCAATTGAACTGCTGCTGTTCGAAAATTGAACAACAACTGTTCTAGAATTGAACAACAAAACCTAAAAACTCAACAACAGGTTGTTTAATTCAATTGAACTGCTGCTGTTCAAAAATTGAATAGCAATTGTTCTGGAATTGAACATAAAAACTTAAAACTTGACAACAAGCTGTTCAATTCAATTGAAATGCTGCTGTTCAAAATTGAACGGCAGCTGTTCTAGAATTGAATAAAAAAACTTAAAAACTCAACCAAAAAGTTGTTCAATTCAATTGAACTATTGCTGTTCAAGAATTGAACAGTAGTTGTTCATAAACTGGACTGCAAAGCATAAAAACTGAACAAAAGCTGTTCAATTTGGTTGAACTGCTGCTATTCAAAAATTGAACAACAAATGTACATAAACTGAACAACAAAGTAAGAAACTGAAAATAACACAACCTTGTAATGAAAAATGGATTGAAAATGGGGTGAATATACAATTATATACATAATTTACAAGTGATGCTGTCAAACCTCTCATGTACCTGAGTTTGTGGGGTTGTCACCCCCTTGTGCCACAACTCGGATGGTGCGATCTTCTTGTGCTTGTTGACAAAAATATTGCTTCATGAGAGGTTTGTGATAGAGGTGTACTCTGTGTCCGTTAACTCGGAATGTTGAGCCGGATCCATCTATTGTGGTAAAAGTGAGGGTACCATTGCTATGCAATTCTTGAATCTCATATGGACCAAGCCATTTTGTTTGCAGTTTTCCTGGAAAGTCTTGGAATCTGGAATCATATAGGAGCGCCCAATCTCCTTTTTGGAATACTTTCTTTTTTATCAGATTGTCGTGCAACTTGGCTCATTGTTGTTGAATGAGCATTGTGCATTGCAAGGCAAGCAATCGAATTTCATCCAGTTCATTTATTTGTTGAAGTCTTTTAGTTTAAGCATCTGTTAAGTCCAATCCTACTTCCTTGGTTTTTCTCAGTGTTTTAATTTCGAACTCAATAGGGAAGATAGGTTCTCTCCCAAATAATAACTGATATGGCGAATATCCAGTGGTATTTATCCAGGTTGTTTGGTAATCCCATAAGGCTTCTGGCAGTCTAGTGGCCCAGTCCCGGCGGTGTGTTTCTACTGTCTTGGTAAGGATTGCCTCTAGGACTTTGTTAGTGCTTTCGACTTGTCTGTTTGCCTGCGGGTGGTAAGGAGACGTAACTCTGTGAATGACATGGTGATTTCTTAAAGTAGATATGATCTTATTTCCTGTGAACTGTGCCCCCCCATCGGTTATTACTTCCCTTGGTAGGCCGTATCGTACAAATAGTTCAAAGAGAAAATTAATTACTGATTCTTTCGTGGCTCTTGGAAAAGCTAATGCTTCCACCCATTTGGTAACATAATCTATGGCAACTAATATGTGGGCTTTCTGGTTTGATGGTGGATTAAATGGCCCAATGAAATCTAACGCCCATTTTTCAAATGGTTCCACTACCAATTGTGGTTGCAATGGCATTTCATCAGCTTGGCCTGGACGGCCCATCCTTTGGCAGCTATTGCAGGACTGAACATACTTCTTTGCATCTTTAAAAATTATACGCAAAAAATAGCCTAATTGCAGTATTTTATGCCCTATTCGTCAGTCTGTGAAGTGACCACCGTAGGTTTCATCGTGATAGGCACGTAGGATGTCATGGATTTCATCCTCCCTTATGCATCGGCGTATCTGCATATCAGCCCCCTATATGAAATAAGTATCCTTCAATCCAGGAGAATCGTGAACTGTGCTGTACAATTAACTTCCGTTCTCTTGCCATCAAATGTTTGGGTAGCTTCCCAACTACCAGATAATTTGCGACATCTGCATACCACGGGGTTTTGACTGCTACAAAAAATAGGTGTTCATCCGGAAATTGATCGTCGACTGTTGATATGTCATCTATTTTTGGGACTCTTGAAAGAAAGTCTGCGACTACGTTCTCCTTCCTTTGACAATCTCTGATTGTTATATCGAATTCTTGTAATAATAGTAGCCAACGAGTTATTCTTCCATTCGTGTTCAGTTTATTTGTTAAATATCTGATAGCAGAATGGTCAGTGTACAAGAATACTTGATATCCTGTT